>JAODOY010013477.1:0-21306 GCA_025399855.1 Forbesichthys papilliferus | reverse complement strand
GGCAACACAGAAAATGGAGCTTTATACCTGACAGTGTTAGTGCCTTGCTCTATAGCGAATACAACCTCTAAACCTAATAGTGTTAGTGCCTTGCTTTATAGGGAATACAACCTCTAAACCTGACAGTCTTAGTGCCCTGCTCTATAGAGAATACAACCTCTAAACCTAATAGTGTTAGTGCCTTGCTTTATAGGGAATACAACCTCTAAACCTAACAGTGTTAGTGCCTTGCTTTATAGGGAATACAACCTCTAAACCTGACAGTCTTAGTGCCCTGCTCTATAGAGAATACAACCTCTAAACCTAATAGTGTTAGTGCCTTGCTTTATAGGGAATACAACCTCTAAACCTAACAGTGTTAGTGCCTTGCTCTATAGGGAATACAACCTCTAAACCTGACAGTCTAAGTGCCCTGCTCTATAGGGAATACAACCTCTAAACCTAACAGTGTTAGTGCCTTGCTCTATAGGGAATACAACCTCTAAACCTGACAGTGTTAGTGCCCTGCTCTATAGGGAATACAACCTCTAAACCTAACAGTGTTAGTGCCTTGCTTTATATGGAATACAACCTCTAAACATGACAGTGTTAGTGCCTTGCACTACAGGGAAAATAATTCCCAACCCTGGAAATGTTAGTTCCTTGTTCTACACAATAGAACCCCTAACCCTGGCTGAGTTTGTGTCTTGCTGTATACATTTTGTCATGTATTCACACACATTCTGTACAAACACACCTCATTTTAAATGAGATTGTGTGCTGGTAAGTTCTCTGCAACCAAATTGTGAATTTTGATTCAGGAATGATTCAGAAGTTAAAGCCTAAGGTCAGAATCCTTCTAAATATAAAAAATACTTTGTCACAAGTGTGAGAGAGTATGCAGATAGTATAGGGAAAAATGTAGCCTCTAGTTAATATAACTTTCTGTGATATAAACCTGCTTAAGTTCCATATTATTGTTCAGCAACAATGGGTCCAATTGTCAAAGTGCTATCAGCATTTATCATATTAAAGCACCAACATGGAATCTTTCTATACAGAAATGTGTGTGTGTGTGCGCGTGCATGTGTGTGCACACGTGTGCACTACTGCCTATTGAAAGATTTTCCATAATGTTTTTAATAATCAGCTTTGTATGATGGACATCTGATGGCAAGTACATAGAGTATGTTACTTGCCACAGAATCCCTTTGAGAGCAGGTATGGCCCTTTGCAAGGGCTCGCACCACATGTTGGACACACAGCAGACTGCAACGAGGTCAAGGTAACTCTTTCAATTTGCTTCCATAAAAATCCATAAACCTGCCAAACACACACACACACACACACACACACACACACACACACACACACAGTAAGACCCACTAAAGTACACTATTGCATACTCAAACATGTCCAGTACACACAAATATGTAAATACCCAAAGAAACAAACACATACAGCACACACACATACGCTCGCGCGCTCACCCACGTTCACACACACAAATGCATTACACTCCCCCTATCTCCCTGCAGGTTTGTGAGGTGCCTATCACCATGACAACCAAGCTTTTGTAATTTCACACTGTGTGGATATCTGCGCTCAGTAATTATGATTCCATCCATCCTCAGATCCCTGTCCAGGAAGTATGCCCTGCAAACACACCAATAATAATTGTCTTTTAGCTTCTCTACAAACAGGATCCATCATTTGATATTTTTGGGCCTACGAAAAGACCAAAACAATGTTTATTCTAATGCTAACAAGTGTCTATAAAGCGTACAGTTCCTACCTAGATATTGTTAAAGTCATAGAGCCATAGTTTGGCACCATAGCTTGTCCTTATAATGAACATTGTGATCACACTTCTGAACAGTGTTACTCAGGAATTGTAATAAGGTACGTTACTTATTACTCCTTCAAAAATTAATAAGATTACTTTACTGGTACTTATTGCTAGGTATTAAAACTAATTAGTTACATTACAAGTTACATTACTGTATTACTTTCACATCGACTACCCTGTCTCGTTACTTTCGAAAAATGAGCCAACTAATTTTAGAATTGAATACTGTTTTGGAAAAAGTAATTAGTTACACTACTAGTTCCTAAAAGTAGTAATTTACAGTAACTACTTAGTGCTTCTGAAATACAAACAATTGAGACATATGAAAGTGATAAGTGGTAAGTCTTTAAGTGTTTAGTTTCTATCAAAGCCGTTTCATAAAGTGGTTCAATCACAAATTATGATGAACAAAATTGCAGGGTTATCAAGCTGTCTGAATATGCATCGAGATAAATTATTGAGCAAATTAAACACAGCCATGCAGTGGGATTATGTCAATTTGCCAAAGCATTGTATGATATTGTACCATTTTAATCCACATTAATAACTAAACCATCAAATATGGTATTTTGTAATTGGCTTATGTTGGCCCCTGTTATTGCCATTTGCAACTGCACTCTGTTATGTTGATTGCTGTAAAAAATATATATTTTAGCTGTAGTGGCAAAAATCACACCTACTGTACGTCCTTGCTGGCAGAGCAATGGCATCTCACCCAGTGAACATATTCTGCTGCTCTCAGGCCTACAGGAGACTGACGCTGCAACTAAACTCTGTGCAGTAAACAAACGGAAACTTATCATGTGTTTACCATACAACTCCAGAGGTCCCTGCTGAGGGCCTGGAGCTCACTGAGCAGATCTCAGCCCTGATGTGTCTGGGGCAAAGGCCAAGAAGAACTGACATGAGGTGGTTAGTTGTGTATATGACTTTAATACTGACACTCATGAAGGCATGCTATTTCAATACAGATGAAGAGACACCCCCTTTCCCCCCTATTCTATCCTGATTGGAGTGTCATTGTAGGTTTGGTATGCACCTACGTGACTGAGCTTTCCTTCAAAAACACCTTAACTGCCTATATTTAATTTGAACTTTAGAACATTAACCTTTATTTCGTTTAGAATAAATAAACAATTTAAAACAGACATCGTGAGAACAGAACAAAAGCTTTTGCAGGTAAGGATAAAAATGACAAAAGGATGATTATCATATCCAAAAATGTATTAGTGCTTCTCAAAGATCTTTAAAAAACCTTGAATTCATTCAGCACATTGAACATTTACTGAGCTCAATGTTCTCAGCTTCATCTGGAAAATCACAGTTTTACAGTAACCTAGGCTAACCAATAGCTCCCATTGCTAGCCCCAGATACAGTCTAATGAGGCCTTATTAAGGGTCATCTGGTGTAATTGTTTTTCTGCATATTATAAACGCCAAAGGGGCTCTGAACAGAACGTGTCAACCAAACCAAAATACATTATTCATGAAATTCTTGCCTTCACCGCCAACAATTCAAATATGTACACACATATGCACATCACACCAGGCATGTAAACATGTAATTTTTTACATGATTTGAAATATTCAAAGTTTATGCTACATCAATTTATCTCTCTCTCTCTCTGGTTTTCAAAAATCTGGCAGCTAATTGGCAGGATTGGTACAGGCATTGACTACACACACACACGTGCACACACACACACACGCACGCACACACACACGCACCATTAATACATCCACAAACAGACCACACGGATTTAAAGGCAACCTTCTGTTGCAGGATTACTACTATTACTACTTTAATTATTTTATTGTTGAAATTTGTATTCTTCTATGGTGCGTCATGCAGGCACACTACAGTAATACAGAGCATGCGTATGTGTTCTCGCAGACGCCTTACACATACAGGATCATAATTTTGCAAATATTCAAACACATTTATTAACAACTCACACTCAACAGTACAGACATTTAACTTCTGGGTCTGACTTTAACTTTGCCCTTATGACACACACAAGCTGACAATACAATTACAGTACACATACTGTTTGTTACACGCTAAAGGGGTTAATTCAATCACTGCTACCAAAATGCTTAGAACGGAGAAAAAGTCCTGGTGAGGGAATTTGATAACAGTACTGTTCAGTAAATACATAAATCAAACATTGGTGGTCACTGTAACTACTGTATAAAGTTTTTGAATAAAACCAAACCTTACCTTCAATTCCACAATAAGAAAATATGTAAGGGAGAGTCAGGGATGATGATGATGTAAGGCGTAATTCTATATTTTACAGTTGCACATTTTTTTTAATTACAGTAATTGCTTCAGTGTGTAACAAACAGTAATGTAGTCTGTGCAGTGTGTTATTGACAGCTTGTATGTGTTGTTTGAGGGCAATGTTAAAATCATACCCAGAGGTTTGTACCGTTTGTACCATGTGTGAGCTGTTAAAATTGTGCAAAGATTTGAGAAATTGTGAGGTGTTCCAGGAATTGGTTCATCTGTAAATATTAACCTATGCTGTCTGATATTTATACATTATTAACATCTCTTTCTCAAATGGATTGTAGTAATTGCACTAAGCCCCGCCCTCTTCCCAAGATGTCATTGTTTTGTGTGTGTTTTAAAATTGTAATTGCACTTTACTGTAATGTTTGCCTTGTTACTGTAATTCTAGTGATTCAAGAAACAATAACTGTGTTATTGTTTGTGTAACAATTGTGATATTGGTAGGATACCATTACAGAAAGTCCTACATTGAACAACTTGGTTATATATTCTGACTGTGCTCAATTTGGTGTTTTTATAAATATAGCATTTTTGGTTTTTCAGTTTAGGTTTGTTTTGTTTGTGTTGGATGGCTCGCACTGGACAGTGTACGTAATTTTAAAAATGCCTCTAGGCCCTATTTATAGTGTATCCCTGCAATACTGATTGATTCTGAACAATGTTGAACAATGTTGAGTCAAGGCCGCCGCCCACTGGCAGCGTCGTTTGGCAGCGCGTCAAAAATGTATATTAAAAATACATAGAAACGATAGAAAATATATAAAAACGGGGAAGCAATGCATTTCTGTGTCTTGACACTCAAGAAATAGAACAATGTTATAAACCTTGACGCCTTTAGTGTGTTCACCTGGAGAAAGGTGTATTCTTTGACTTACGGTTGTAATGTCAGTTAATTACAGTATATTGTAGCATGTGTCTGCTGATTGAATATATACTGAAATGTATGATTTATTTAACCAATTTTATAGTTTTGCAGAAAACAATTTGAATATTGAAATGTGTTTAAACAGGTGAATAGTCTTTATGGTAATCAGAAATGTGTGTGTGTTTTTGGGAATGACTTGAGTATTGTTTAATGCTACACTAACCAATCTTTGTGTTTAAAATTGAGATACTGCATTACTGTAAGGGGGCTCATAGGGGGGTAAAGCCTATTATAGATCTGGCAACATGACTGACTCCTTACATATTTTCTCAGTGTGAAATTTAAAAGGTACATTTTTTTAAAAACTAAAACAACATAGTACAGTAACCACAATGTATATGTATTTAATGTATTACTACAGTATTGTAGAGGGTGAGCAAGCTTATAGAGAAGTGATGTAACACAAAACACAATGCCACAAATGTCACAGATTTGAAGAGAGAGTGCAATTGGAATCCTGACTGTGGGAACAGCCAACAGAATGTAACTTTTCAAGATAACTTCACATTTTATAGTGGACATACCTGGACAATAATCAGCATATTGCAGCCATTGTCAGGAGTGAGAGTAGTGTAGAGTAACACATTTATAAACTAAACTTTTTTGCTACTTTTTTTTGTGCATATTGTTTTCTTACTCATGATATAGGAGCTACCGAAAATGATACATAAACAAAAGCATTCCAAAAACCATATATTTTTGGTCAGTATAGGTAATTCACTACACTAGAGTACAGTATTTTACTTTAATAATAAATATGTAATGTTAAGTAGTGAGAAGTTATTGATAAACTTACGTAATATTAATTAACATATTCAGTCATTAATACAAATTAAGAATACATTATTGGCTACATTCCTACTGAATAGAATTTTAAAAGTCTTTTAGTGCAATTGTATTGTTAAATGCATTAAAGAATAATTAATTAATTAAAGTAATAATAAAATATATGGCTACATTATAACTTTACTGTTTATTCAACGTAACATGCTGGTAATGATGTCATCAGGCCAGATGTCACATTCAGGAAGAAATTCCATTTCTGCAGCCAGCTCAAAAATCCCTGGGAACATATTACATATGTGATATTATTATTAAAACATTGTCAATTCTCAAAACAAGCCCACCATGTAAGATTGTATTGTGTTACCCTATGAGTTGTGAAATAAACTCACTCACCTTTTTATCGCTCTGCCCATATTTTCCAATAATTTCACGCTACTCCTTTAATAGTGTGGCTTAATAGCCTAGTTTTTCAGAAAATTACAATGTGTTTGTTCAGACCAGAACCCACAATAAGTTTAAATACTTGATAGAGGACATAGAATAGACTTAATAGCAAAGAAAAACTGCGTAAAAACAGTATTAAAAATGGTTAATATTTGAGCTCAGAAGCTCCGCCCCACACATTAGAAACATTAGCTGTTTGTGTGTATGTGGTCTGTCCCACTTTGTGTTCCTATTTATAGAGCCAGAGATGTGTAGTAACACCAGATTATTTTTTCAGCGCACACAGAACCATCAGATAAAGGGGCGTAAGGAGATGTAAATGTAATACAACCTCCACCTTGAAGGCTTAAGGATTAAGGATAGTACAGATGAACAGGATATGTGCAGTACCTGGTATGGCCTCTAGTTTGTCCATCTCCTCCTCAGTGAAGACTGGGTGCCTGAATGGAGCTTCCCCTGCCAGGGGAGTCAGCAGGCCCTCCTCTGTGTAGGGGTGTGAGTGGGGGTGGTGGTAGAGGGTGTGGATGTGGTGAAGTGTCTGGGCTGTGCTGATCTTGCTCTGGTAGAGCGGCACCAGGTGATACAGGCGTGGGACGGCACATGCCTCCTCCAGCAGGCTCTGCACCGTCCAGATGTATTCTGAATAGTAGTGCTCCAGCTGGCCCAACGTCTGGAGCACGCGGACCTCACTGATAGAGCTGCACCAGAACGGAACCAACTGGGCCTGGGGTGAGTCTGAATCAAAGGGACTGGGATCTGAGGTCACAATTCATAGCAGGAAGTACGTTCAGCATCAGAAGCATTAAACACAATGGATGTATGCACAACACAATCATCTGGTACTACACAGCCCTGGCTCCAAAATAGGAACACAAAGTGGTGCAGACCACACACAACAACCATATTCTAGCCTTTGCAATGTGTTTCCAATGTGTTTCAATTCTGAGGGAGCTTGTATGGCATTGAAGGAAGAGGTGTCTTTTGTTTTGTTCAAATATCAACAAACCTTCTCGTGAATGACTTAATAAACATTATTTAAAATGTCTGCTAATAGAAAAATTCACCAAATATCTTTGCTAGCTTACAGTTCTCAGTTCTAAAGAAATAATCAGATATTTATACACAGCCCTGGCTCCGTAAATAGGAACACAAACAAAGTGTTGCAGACCACACAACAACAATATCCTAGCCTTCACTTTGCGTTTCCAATGAGGAGGGCAGAGCTAATGAGGGAGCATAATATAGCGTAGTTTTGTTTTGATAGAGTTCAAATATCAACAACCTTTCTCCAGAATTACTTACTATACCTTTAAAGAGTTCTTGTAAATGTTCTGTTGTTTACCGAGGTAGCTGGGAGCCAAGCTGGCTGTCACATGATCTGGTGTCCTGCTGAAACTCATGTCCTGCCTGCCAGTGTAATCAAGTAATCTCTAGTCTGTAAGCATTTAAAAAATGGAATGAGAGCATCTTTTAAAATATGTATACATTTCATTCACCATGACAAAGTTGGCAACTCAAACCCATTTCCATAATCAATGTTTATATTTAAATTTAGAGAGATGGAGTTCTACAGCTGGATACACACACACAAACACACGCAATTACAAACATGGAAAGAATAGTGTTACGCCAACAGAAGTCCAGATTTTTCAACGGTCACATGGTTCATGGAGAGGCAAAACCTATGGCAAAATAGAGACTCTCTCTTTACATGGCTCTGATGTAGCCTACTAACTTTAATAATAATAATAATCTCATGAGATTCACAATAAATATTGTTTGTAATATTTTGTACGGTAAGTTGGCTTTCCTGTTATCCTATAAGTAATGATTTCCACGAGTACACACAAACATACACACACACAATTATCGCAAGTCAGGTGTTGTCGGAATATGAGATAATTGGCAAAAGATGAAAAGTTGTTTTCTGCTGAAGCTAATTAGTATTTTACAGCAAACAAGACGCCCTTTGTGGAATCGGAAATCTTATTAATTATAATTTTAAACTTGCTATGTGGCATTTGCCAGTTTGAAATGGGACAAACAAACACAATCATCCAATGTCAATGGTAAAGGTTACATTGGAATAATTATTTATACATTATCACAAACCACTTTCTGTAAATGTATACACAACAATTACCTGCACACACAGTATAACACATATATGGCCAGATCACGTTTTGCAATTTGTCCAGTCTGTAAGTGAAGAGATCAATTGGACAGCTCCCATGTGATCAACTTTCCTAAAAAGTTGGACACTGTTGACTATACAAAAAGTTGACAAATTATTTTGGACATAAGGCATTTTAAATACCACAGATGACTGGATTGTTTCCTGTAATGTCAGCAAAATAGCCAGTAGTGCTTATTTATCTGATTGAAACAGGATTTGTCCAAAGAATATTAACACTAGAGATGTCCAATAAGGTAATGAAGTGTGTTATTGGCATGAAAGATTGCCCTACCCACCCCAGAGACCAATCAGTAGATTTTTAGTATTTTTAGTATTATTTTTGATTGCCATTACAGGTTTAATAAACATGTTGAGAAGATGTGCATGTGTGTCCAGTATTAAGTCACTAGTCAGGTGCAGCTGTGAACAAACCCCTCAGGTGCAGAAACTGTTCAGTTTCTCTTAAGGTTTTGTTCACAAACTGAGGCCTATTTACAGCCACAGTCAGACTAGAGAATGCATAATGTATTTAGATTATCGATATCAATGAGAAATCAGGTCTTTCTAAAATCACATCCAGTCCATTTTGTCTGTACCAGAGACATTTTTTAAAAGGGGTATATTATGCTAATTTGCTGTTGATATTCATTATTTTATGGTCAACTAGAATAGATGTATATTCTTAAATAATAATAATTATTCATTATTATAATTACATGTTCACGTTTATATTGTGTGTCTTTAAGTGCTACTCTCTTGATGAAGCCACTGTGCTCTAATTGGTCAGGTGTATTTATTGGTCAACCGCAAGCAGTTCCGCCCATCCTGCAGTCCGCAGACAGAGCCTTCTTAAGGATGCCGCCCACTGGTGGCCTCGTTCGGCGGTGAAACGCTTGACCCCTTCAGTGGGCATTGGCCTTTTAGGTGCTTGCACACCACCATTGGTTGGACTCGGTCAGCCTTTACTTGCATACATTCTGGTACACAGCGTTAGTTAAAATCTGGTCAAGATCTGCCTACTTGACAAAATAGATATTATGACATCAAGTTACTTGTGTTCTATGCTGCTTTCCAATTTACAGCTTCATCTACCGGATTGGTTTTTATACTGGAATTCTCCTATAGCACCTTAAATATGGAATACACTCAGGGTACTAAAAGCAAACATTTGACGGGAACAGTAGCAGAAGTAGATTAACAAATGATTTTCATATAATAAAAATAAAAACAACAGTTCTTTAAGTAAGTAAACTGTCTCTCATTAAACCTACAAAAGTCCAATAACAGCTAGCCACCCTTAGCAATTGGCTGCAGTATTACATAGCTAGAGTGCACTCAAACATTTTAAACCAGCAACTATAACGTTCGTCCAGCGCACAGGGCTGGCTTAGGGCAGCTTAGGACAGCATTCATTTGAGGCGGCATTTTGACAATTGGCTGCGTGCTCCTGATCAGCGTAAAGCTGTGAATAACATATATTTGTTAAAAGCACAGCAGGGGCAGTCATTTTTGAGAATGCTTGCTTACTTTGAGCTGAAATCAAAACACTATCCCTCCGCCCCACACATTGAAATGCATTAACAAGCTAATAACAAGTGGCTTTGTTGTTGTGAGCACTGAACGGCGTTTTTTACAT
The DNA here is from genome assembly GCA_025399855.1 of Forbesichthys papilliferus. Taxonomy (NCBI): domain Eukaryota; kingdom Metazoa; phylum Chordata; class Actinopteri; order Percopsiformes; family Amblyopsidae; genus Forbesichthys; species Forbesichthys papilliferus. The sequence continues at coordinate 11,215 of JAODOY010013477.1, read as the reverse complement.
TCCTATTTACGGAGCAGAAGTACCGGATTATTTTTTCAGCATGCACATAGGGTAAGATAGCAAAATGTGAGGAGATTGTTGAACATGCAAACTCCACACAGAAAGGCCGGGACCACTGGGGTTCAAACCCAGAACCTTTGTGCTGTGAGGTCACAGTGCTATCCACTTGTCCACACCTTGGTGTAGTTCCAACATTATACACTCTGCACCTCTATTCGCAACCCCAAAGAGGGTCTAGCCAGTGGCAGTAGCTGAAAGCAGAAAGGAGCAAGCAGGAGCAGCAACGTAACCTGACATGACAGAGGAATTGTAGTCACAAGTCCATCTGGGGAGCCGTACACTACATTGAAACTGTTTGTGAATGGCTGTTCTTTCAAAAAACTACTTGGTAGTTGATTGGATAAACCATCTGGTCGGTTCATTGTTGGCACCATGGTCGGCACACCTACACCACGCCTGTATAGCTATAAACACGACGCTGATTGTAAAACCACGCCCGTATATTTATAAACACGACGCTGATTGTAAAACCACGCCCGTATAGCTATAAACACGACGCTGATTGTAAAACCACGCTCGTATAGCTATAAACATGACGCTTATTGTAAAACCACGCCCGTATAGCTATAAACGCGACGCTGATTGGAAAGTTCAGTTGCTACTCGGACACATTCAAAATTATTCTGATGCTTTCCAGACTTTCCAGATGCTTTCTCATGGCAAAATAAAAGTGAAGCTTGTGAGATCAGGATGATCTCATGAGGCTAGCAGCAGCGTGCAGCATGCACCAACTATACTGTAAGCACAACCACCTCAGTACTACTACTGATGCATCAAACACTCTACAAAGTGCACACGGTTAGTAAATACACCACTGCACTAATGTCACACCAGAATTACATATACAGACTAGTGAGTGACAATGATAACAGCCAAAGGAATATGTATATGTGTATATTTGGCATACATCCAGCACAGAGTTGCTTATGTGACTCTGTGACTCTGTATAGAAGAGGCTGATACTAGAGCGTTCTCTCCTGAGCAGCTGTACATAACATTATTAGCCTATTTCACTGCTGTTTAGTTTAATCCTGAAAGTCAGGTAGAACAAGTTGACCACCCAAAACACTTTCCCAAGCTGGAGCTTTGTGTTCATTAATAAAAACTGCATGCCCGTGAGCTAAAGTGAAAAATAGTCCAAAGTCTTGTTCCATCAATATAGGCTCCCAGTCAAGGTGACAGTCCAAGTCTAAGGGCAAGTCTATACAGAGTTAACGGTAGCGAATACTCCAGACTCTAGTTAAAATGAACCTGACCTGGGGGGTTTATGTGAGAGGCGGGAGTTGCTCTGTGACATTCCCAAGCCAGAGAAAAATTGCCTTTCATTTGAGATTTCTTGAAAATATTCAGAAACTTCATCTGACCCACAACAAACAATCAAAATAACTTAAAAGTATTGTCAGTATAAAACCGTGATGAATAACATTTCAGATGCTTGGGAATATTTTTGTATGAGGGCAAAAGCTTTAAATATACATTCTTTTTTTTCTTTTCTTTTTTACTGTACTGAAACGTTTAATGTCTATTTGATCTACTTTATCACTCTAACAGTTAATAAAGTGCAACATATAAATAAATATACAGGAGTATACTGCATGATACATGTTATATTATTTTACATTTTATAATTTATTTTGTCCCTGGAATCCACCCTGAATCCACCCTTCTGATGGAATCAGTATAATCCAGATTTTTACTACTAAAACATTTTGACACAATCTGAAATTTCAATCTGAACCAAAGTCAAGATTACGTGATCTAATATGGTTTCCTTTTGTTGTTTCTCTCTTTTGTACAACCCATATTACATATTTGATCCAATCCAAATGCAACCCAACATCTGGTCAAAATACTTTTGAACAACTGGCCCCTGTTGGCCTACATGCATAAACAAGATACCTAACCCATGTCTTTATGTACATTACAGATATTAAAACACATGTTGTTTTGGATAAAATGTCTGCTAAGTGACCTGATTGTAAATGATAAATTAGGACCGAGTCATACCCCTCATTCTTTTATTCTGGGTGGGGCTCAGAGACTCACACTCCCTTAATTAAATAAACCTCCAGTATGTTGAGTTCAAGACTCTTGCGTAAGCACTCAGGTTCTCTGATTTTTATCACCAGCAGCCCTTATCAGTCCATTACGTCTCTTGAGAAATCGGACTCTTATTCATCTGTGCCACTCGCTTGTAAAGGAATTCCAATAACAGAATGTAAATCAAGTGCGTAGCCTGCTTTTCAACCCGAGGCCGGATTAACACGGGCTCTAGAAGCAGAGATCATAAAAGGAGATGTTTGATTTGCTTGTGCAGCTAATGGTCCATGTGGGAGTCTAGGTGAGCCATCTACAATAGAATATGTGCTGACCTGTAGTACTGCCAATATAACACTGTGTAGATTCCAGATTAGATTAGCCCTTTTGTGTATTTATACTGGAGAACATTTGCTTGTCCTTTTTAGGTTAATATGTACTTTAATGTAATGTGTATATTACCCTATATGATCTAAATACTTGTAACTGGTTTCAATGATTTGCCTCAAATGACTGAATTGTAAATAAACACTCACTGTGCCAGATCCATATTCCACACATGTACAGTATCTACACATGCATTGTAACTGTGTCTCTGTGAACAGGGTCTGTTAGCAGGACTGTATTGAAGCAAGAAAAGGACAGTGTGTATACTGGCTCACAGCCAACAGTTATGAAATACCAACACGCCTGAGTGGATTTAATCCAACATCGACTTTATCCTCTGACAGGCTCTCGGCAAAATTGTAATTCCTCACAGATGTACAGTATGTTAAGATAATAACAAATACAACTTCATTACACCACAGGGCTGGTTCAGTCAATCAAAACTAAAACCTTACCCAATGTTTTTTTTATATTTGTACTGGAACAAATACAGATTTAGTATGTATACTGCACCAGGTACTGTAAGTGGTATTACTTGTGTATATGTACAGTATATAATGTATATGTTGTACTAGGGCAGAGTGATTAGTTTAGCTGATACGATATGGTTTTTACACTGTTTTTACACAACTGTATTACCATGAGGCAGATATGTGCAAAAAATCCCAGGCAGACAGACTGACCATTACTTCAGCCAAACTCTTCATGTTGCAGCCTGCAACCTATAACTGAGAGAGAGAGGGAGAGAGAGAGAGAAGGAGAAAAAGAGAGAGAGAGGGAGGGAGGGATAGATGGAGATAGAGATAGGGAGAGAGGGTGAACTTTTCCACTATCATACATAACATCATTTTGACTATTATGGAATGAATTCATATCTGCAACATGCAGTGATTTAATGACATATGGTAGATACTGAATGCTAGTTAGCACAGTATACTGAAATTTACTGTACCCACAATAAATCGGGTAACGTTCCTCTCCCATGTTGGTGTCGTAACCACGGTAACCGCACTGCACAGCTGCAATGCACAAAATATCCAGGTGCTTCTGAAAGAGGTGGGACTTGTTTCAGGTTTATTTTCTCCTGTGCTGGACTGACAGCTATACCTGCTTCAGAACCGTCAATTTATATATGTATGGGTGTGTTTGCATGTGCATGTTATTTACAGTAAAATTGTGTTCAAACCACACCTTCCGGGTAGCTGGTACTGAGAAATGCTACTGGTGGCTTACTAGAGGGAACTGTTTTTGTTAGGACTCTCACCCCCCTCAAGGCTGAGTGTCCATATCTCCCTGCTGGGAGGTGAGGCTGCCATACTAATTATACAAGAGGCATGTGAAATGTCTGCTCTGCTCCATTTGTTATCTGGGCCGCAGTTTAGCATTCCAGCGGCCCCCGCTCAGGGCCGGGCCCCCCATTGGACCATGTGGGGCTTCACTCAGCAAGAAAATGGAGGAACTTTATGGCAGTTTCCAGCACAACTTTCCTAAGCCTGTTAATAAGATAGACACACAAGATGATAATTGAATTGCCATGCATACTTATTTTTTAGGATAACATGATTAAATAACAGTATAAAACATATTTTAAAAATACAAATCATTTGATCTATTTTTAATTAAAGGTACAATCTGGAACTTTTTCATATAGCTGAATTTGTTCTAGAATAGAGGCATTACAATCATGCCTATTCATGAAGCAGTGTGGAGTGGAAGAAATGGAGCTTGCACAATCAGGAGATATGGTTTGTTGTGTGTTGAGACCACACACAGCACACTTGGACAGCTATGGGGAAGGCTATCTGTTCATATCTATTCATAACTAAAGCTTTCCACTGTCGCTGACTCTGAATAGCATCTCTAAGGCGTCTCGACAAGGTTGAGGGACCCCTCACACACACACACACACAGTGAGACCCGACATGCAAGACCAAAACAAAGACTATAAAACAACTATAAATGGACTGAAGGCAGCCATCTGTGGATGCCAGTCCACTCAGTAATGGACTGGCATCCTGTCTAAGAGGCTGGGTAAGCGCCCCAAGCCATTATTACAATAAAACCATAAAACTTGCCCTCTAAAACTAAAGGTAAAATACAAATATATATAATGTTATTATTTCTAAAAGCTGGGTATGTGACCACACTGCTGAGATGTGGATTTAAAGACATTGTATCATGAAGACAGAAAGGATCTTGCAGGCCGGCAGAGAATATTGCAGCGTTTTCTGAAGTACTTCCAACTGAATTACCCATCTCTCTGTCAAGAGACGCCTCCATTTGTGTCTCTCTATCTCTGGCTGTCTTCCTTCATTTTCATTCTACTGCTATTTCTCCTTTTGCTCAGTTTTTACATCTACCTCCCCCAATGTCTCCTTTTCTACTTCCTGTACATTTCTGTCTCTTTATTGATGTGAGTGTTAACCCAAATCCTAAAATCACTACACCTAGCATTGTGAATGTTACTGTAAGTCATTATTGTTGTAATACATGTATTATATTCTTTTTTTTTTAAATTGTATAATATTGAAAATATAACACATTTAGTACAACAATAATGACTTTTGCACAGAGCTGCACAGACTAACCTTTTTCATAGTAAGTCCCAATGAAACTTACAGGAGAGAAACCCACAAGGTCTCAAAGAGACCAAGGAGATATAAGCAAAGCCCTCACCATGATCTTACCCTCAATTAGACAAGCAACACGTCTGAAGAAGCCTTCTTAAGGACCAAACGCCTTGGGGCTGGTCTGGTCTGTGTGGTCAAACGCTGGATGTTACAGCACAGTTGCACAGAGAAAAAGACAGATTATAGTCTCTAGTGATAGTTTCTAATGACAGAACCAGGCAAGCGTTGCCACAGTAACAACCAATAAAGCAGTCCTTTAGGGGCTCCCTCGTCCCATATAAGTAAATCATCTTATATACTCTATGTACACATACAGGTAATATGCTGAATACACCTCACCCATGCACACCGGGCTAGAATTTGACCAAGTCTATTCAGGCACTGTTCTCAATAGCTTTATCTTATTTTCACATTCTAAAAACACTTTTTTTTCACTTGCTTAAAACTATTTTACACATATTTAAAAATGAAATGAAGAAATTTCTAAATGAAAAGTTCCTGCTATCGCTGAATAACCAAAGACAGACAAAACAATATGCTTTTGAAAATCAGGGCAGTGATGCCATACACTAGTTTTACTACCAGGGTTCTCACTGGTGTGAAGTTTCATTAAAATAATGAATATTAATATATATTCACTTTGATGAACTATTGTCTTCATTTGGTCATGCTATTACGTATCGGTATACCTTATGGAAATTATGTATTAGTAATTGAAAAGGATGTTTACGGTAACATTGGAGGTGAGCGTTTGTTTGTTTGTGTTTGTCTATGCTGTCAGTTTGTATGTGTTTAATGAAAAGTATTTACAGTAATTACAGTACATAGAGAGGGGGGTTTGATTAATGCACAGCATGCATTATTTATACTGTGTGATGAATTGTTAGAAAATTAATTAATTAATTAATAAGTGCATTTATCTGACACTATCAATTTATTTGACATTATAGAATATGGCATCACTGAAATGTTTGATAGGCTATTACAAAAAAGTACAAATTTACACATAACATGTATAATGATATATATATATAAGTAAGAGTAATATTATTCAATAGACATTAATATAAATGTTTACATTTTGTGAGAAAGCAATGAGCATTGAGCTAATATTTTGCAAACTGTTTGTAAAACTTTAACAGTCATTTGACATCAATTGAGAGAAACTGTAAGCTTTCCATCCTAAGGATAGTGAGTGAGTGGTTTCAATAAAGCTGAATATGTCTACTCTAACAACACCAGTCTCCCAGAAGGCCTTGAGCTTCTTCCCAGCAGCCTCTGGGGCCCCAGTACATTGTGCGTCCCAGCTGCATGGAACCAAGCATGAGTGCTTCCTACTGTTGCTATGGAGACCTGCTTAGCCACAGGCTTCTTTGGGAGCAGGCCATACACCTATGTTTACACACACTATATTTACATGCAAACATGCACACACGCACACACACACACACACACGCACGTGCGCGCGCACACACACACATAGATACACAGAATGTCATAGTTTGGGAGGTTTTAAGCATTTCAAACTGAGAGACTGTCAGAATTGAATCTCACAAGTTTGAATAATTCTCTCTATTTTATGTTTTGTTAAAAAGGTTTAAGGTGTCACGGAATGTTTCATGTTCCATGTTGTATGGTTATTTAGTTTGTACACTATACTGCTATAGTTGAATACAGCATTGCAATCTCTAGACCCACAAATGTGTATCATTTAAATCCTGCAGGCTAGATTGTCAGATATCACAACCTTTCTAAAGGTCTTATTCTGTATGAAATATTGCTTTAGAACATAAATCTGTGTCCTGTCACCTGCCCAACAGTCTCCTCAGCTGTTGACTGACCTCAGATTGTATATATCAGACTGTACCAACACCAGAAAAACACAACAGTTTATACATAAGCCAATGTATTCATATTTCAAACTACATATATTGTATATCAGAATTACTATAATCAGAAAAATTGTATTCCAACTAAAACCAATGAATTCCCAATAATAGACAATGGAATCATTAAAAGGGTAATTTCATACTCCTTTTCACTTGTTGACACAGTTCCTTGACTTCTAAAAGCAATGTAGTTGACCAGCTTAGGTGAAAATACCACATTAATGATGTGGAATAGCACGATCACAATCACAACTATCGAAAAACGGTCAGATTTCAGTGACTGTTGCTTTAAATTTAATTCCCTCCCCACCCCGACTTCCACGTGTCTGTGTTGAAGTGAGGCTACGACTGCTTTATTGCAAGTACCGGTGCAGGCTACTCAAATGCGTTTTCAACATAGTTATATGGGTTTTGAACCACATATGGTTTATTTTCAGCAGTGTTTTTAAGGTGTTAATATTGTGCATTAATTTCACCTTGACGTCCAGACTACAGTGAAAGATACGGGAGGCAGAATGTAGTTCTTTGTTGTTCGTGTCAACCACATGAACACAGCAGCAGCTAATAACACAGCCCTGTGAAGGAACAGGGATGTTACGTTTTGAAAACCAGCCATGTAGCTACTAAGCACATTATTTAATGAATGAAGGTTAAATTATGCCATAGCACAACATCATAGCCATCCTTGCCCGCTAAACAGCCATGTAGCCATAAGCACGGATTAATGAATGCATGGAGGGTTACATAGGGATTACATAGCATGAAACTGCAGCCGTTCTTGCCACTATGCTACAGGGTTATGATAGATAGGTGGCTAGCTACTAGCAACAACACAAAGTGATATTCGGTTAAACAAGGAACGTTAATTAAAGTTAAACAAATACATATTCTATCTTTGTTATTATTACGGACATAACGCTACATTTTTTGTATTATATGACCGATAACTGACCAAGATAAAAGCATTATTACTTGCCAAAAACGGCAATCTGTTTCCGGCAGGGGATACTATTTCGGTATGACACGCTAATGCGTCAATGAGCAATGTTTAGTTTAAGTAAATCAACACAATTATTTAACAACATTATTTAAGCAGCCTATTTCTAATCCGTTTACTGTTTCATCTAATGTAGTTATTGATGTGCACAGTGCATCACTCTCGATAACATGCCTGTCCTGCAGACTAGTTATTTATGATATGGTGGAGTACCAGTTATATATCAAAAACTAGATTTACAGATTTGGCCATTTGCAAATTTGGAACATTAAATTTTTGCTTACGGTTTGTGTACTGATTCAACATCAGTTCATTGCCTTGTATATTACGTAGCTGGCCATATCCTCATAGGGGCATTACCAAACAAACTGTGCAGTAATTACGGAACATATGCACTTTTCTCTCATTCGCCTGTATTCCTGCCTCTCTCCATTTTTAGCCAATATAGACCAGGAAGCTATCAGTCCACTTTGAAGGCTTACTACTTCTCTGTGTCACATCAACATTGCTAAATCAAAAAACAACTAGAAATACTTGGTTTTCATGGAATGGGTCCTTTAAAACCATATACTGTATACTAAAACCATTATATTAGGAATCGTCAGTTGTCCCACCAGAACAATTTTATTTCCAGCCTAACCAAAATACATTTCTAATTAGAACCAACACATTCTAATTAGAACCACTCTATTCTTATCAGAACCATTAATCAGAACCACAGTATACTTATTAAAATGATTAGAGCCACTGTGTTCTCATTAGAAGTATATATGTCTATTATATTGACAGTAATACAAACAAGACTATTAATTAAAACATGTTGGCATCATCATTTTCAAAATTACAAAAGACATTAGTATTAATTATTATTTATTGTACACCAATAGATCATTATGAATCATGAATATTCATACACCATAACTGACGATTAATTATCTTCTTCCTGAAAACATACGAGAATATACGTGTTCAGCTGGTTCCTGATTGGTCAATAGTGGGGATTATTGTGAATGAAATGTGTGTGTGTGTGTGTGTGTGTGTGTGTGCAGGAGCATGTCTAAGGACTTTGGACCCAATGAAAAGGTACAGAACAATAAAATAAAGTATCCTCTTAGCCCCCCTTACACTGTAGCTGCCCCATGTTCAGAGGTGATTGTCTTAGTTTCACCTGGCCTCATTATCTCTGTCCAGTTTTATTTTTATTCTGTCTTGTCCTGTTCTTGTCAATGATTGTTAGTTTTAAGTGTGGGTTCCTGTGTGTATTGTGTTTTAAATAAAAGCCTTTGAAGGTCTGCCTTGTGTGGTTTGGGTCCTACCCTTCATCCACAATCGCATGAAGGTAGACACGTGTGTGTGTGTGTGTGTGTGTGTGTGTGTGTGTGTGTGTGTGTGTGTACCAATGACATTAAATCCACTTATAATAATACATTTTTTTCAATAAATATGATTTTAATAAAAAAGAGACTCCACTAAAGTAAGTTAGACAACTTCTCAAAAGTTTATTGATCTTGTCCTTTAAATAGAATGTGATCTGAAGTGTGATCATCTGCATCATCCAGCAGAAACTCTCTCATCACAGAGTTTAAAGTCTGACGTCCAGAAACATCAGAATGCTATGAACAACAAAGGATTCTCTTGTGACAAGAAACATCTTCTAGTTTGGTTCCAGTTCCCTAATTAAGATTAGGAAGACAGTGATCAACACACACACACACACACACACACAGACTGAATCTGATTAGCAACTGCTAGCAACAGCAGCAAAATATATTATATAGATAGAAGTATTGTAAGCTGACTATGTGTGCCTGTGTGCACACGTGTTTGTGTGTGTGTGTGTGTGTGTATGTGTTCGTGTATGTGTGCGTGTGCGGCGTGTGCGTGTGCATTTTGAGGCAATGCAAACCTCTGGGATCCAGAATTCAATTATCTGCTAAATTCTTTTGAAAACATCCTGTTTTGTTATGCAGACATGATATTGTTATGTCTCCTGACACAGTTTATTGTCATCCAATGCCTGCTGTCTGAACAAATAGGCATACACAGCTGCTAATACACACATGCATACAGTAGCCTAACCCATATCCAATGTATTTCTCACATATAGATGGACATACAGTAGATGAACACACTCTATGTGTTATGAATACATGAACATGCAGGTGCAGTAACTATGAGAGATTATATACAAGTGGAAGCACACATTCAAATGTACATACGGTATCACTATATGTACCTGCTGTTGTACACACACACACACACACACACACACACACACACACAGTGTACAGTATCTCTTTGCCAAGAAAAGATGAACAACTACAGTACATTCATATGCAGTTGCAAGGTTTGTTTCCATGGAAACCAGTGGAAAGGTGTTTTAAGCATTAAGTATTTCTCTGTCACCTGTAGATTAGTGTAGCAACTCGTCTATATGTTATTACCTAATTGCTGCTTAGCTGCTCTGTGTAGTCTACTGATGCTTTATTACAACTGTATGATACGTTTTTAAAAGTGGATTCAGTCATTCTCATTAGTAAAAGGGGAGCATCATTTGTTGCATCAATACAAGTGTATACATACAATTACAAAAAAGAGTATTGGATACAGTATACAATTGTTTGTTTGTTTGTTTGTTTGTTATTCCTGTAGGCCTACATAGATTTCACAGTAATGCATTACTGAATTACTGCTTTACTTACACTCTTGTAATTAGATTTTAAAATCTATAAAATAATGTAAAGATTTGAACACTACTGTACAGTATATCAAACATTACATTGTAATTATCTCAATGGAAGCAACAATGGAAGCTTCTGGTCTCGTACTTTAAAGGCAGGGTGAGTCATTCTTGTTAACTTTAAGCTCAAATCAAAACGATATCGCTCAGCGGTCCTCTTTGGCGGCCCCTCACAAAGGTAGTACTGCGGCTTTGTTTAAGTTACTATTTACAGAGCCAGGCCTGTGTACCAGAAGAATCAGATTATTTTTTAAACATGCACAGAGAATAGTAAGATAGTGAAATGTGAGGAGATATTTGTTGAATTTGACAAAAAGTGTATCACCTTACATTTAACTTGCAATAACTGACAATACATTTAGGTCACCATAGACATTTTGCTGTGGAGGCCATGACAGCTACTCCGAGTTCCTCACGGATAGCTGAGCTTCTCACCCTATCTCTAAGGGAGAAGCCAGCCACCCTCCTGAGAAAA
>JAODOY010013441.1:0-27655 GCA_025399855.1 Forbesichthys papilliferus | reverse complement strand
TCTCTCTCTCTCTCTCTCTCTCTCTCTCTCTCTCTCTCTCTCTCTCTCTCTCTCTCTCTCTCTCTCTCTCTCTTGCAATACCACACAATGTGACTTTCTTATTTTCCATCAGCACAAGCAGTAGCAGCAGCCACTTGTATTATAAATAAAGCTGAAAAGATACATTTCATGTCTATTTGACATAATACACGTGTTAGTCCTGCTCCTAGGCATCTTATAGATAGAACAAGCAGAATGAAGCTATTAATAAACAAAGTGTGATTCACTTGGATGCAACACCCTGAAAGCAGAAGTGCAATGAAGCAATCGACAAAATGGAGTCTGGTGTCTTTCCACAGATGACAGCTTGACCCCTCCTCTGAAGCGTGCTGACCTCTGACCCGCCTTCCATCGCTGGGGAAGTTACGGCAGACAGGCCGGCAGTCATGGTTTGTGCAGAGACGTTATGGAGGATGTGTGAGGGATGTGTGTGATGGTTATCTCTCGGGCAGGAAACTCTTGCGTGGGGTTAACCGGTCGACCCAAAGCAGATGACACACATGCAGAGGAACACTTGTTAGGCAACACATCTGTGTATTGCACACCACTGACAGTGGTTTTACAGTGGAGCTACCTGCTGAACACGGACCACACAGCTCAGTTGTTATGGTGACTTGATGTACTGCACAGTATATCATGATCAGTGCAATGATGTAATGGTGAAGGACACATTTTTGCATTGATAATGCATTGCGCCAGTTGGCAGTAATGTCGTCGTTGGCAACATTGTGGTTGGTGGATAGTGATAAGCACATAGTGTTGCCTTGTTTTTTTACAGATATTCTGACTCGACTAAACAAAGAACTTGGAGCTAAAGGGTCTTCAGAGTTTATGTGGTTTTGACCTCCACTAAATCTTTGCTGGAGGGCCAATCAGACAGAGAGTGAACGTTTGATCTGTAGATCAAAGTTATCCATGGATCTCTGCTCTCGTCTATGAAACTGGTGGGGGGTGGGGGGGGTCCGCAGTAAGTCACACGTCTATTTTCTGCAAATGATGGCTGGCGCTCTCTCAAAGCGCACTGCTGTGTGCGTTGTGCTTTTACACTAATCCTACTGGACCCCCAGAGAGGGTTTTTTTCAGGGACCGGCTGCAGACTGCGTCACGAGGCGGCCGGATGCAGGGCCGGTGCGCCATGCATTCTCTCCATTCGTCTTCTCGCTCCATGGCTTTTTTCCCCAGTACCCCCTCCTGTCCTGACTGACTACCCGACCGCCCACCGCTGCCACCCTACCCCCCAGACCCCCCCCCCCCACACACACACACACACACACACCCCTTTACCTCTCTTCCTTTGTTCCTCTGTATTTTCTCTCTCATCTGTTGCCCACTTCTCCTTCATTCTATATACACTGTGGGTTATAATCTATATCCACATTCCCTTTATCCACTCTCTTTGCTTCTTTCTTCTTCATTACCCAGTGAATCTCTCTCTCTCTCTCTCTCTCTCTTTGTAGACAGAGAGAGAGAGAGAACCAGTTGTTCTGTGCAGCAGGTGGCTTGAGAAATGCCTGCCATAATAATAACCAATAATATCTGCCTGTGTACTGTATACACCGTGGCAGCATATATAGTGCCTACAGTATGTTGGCTCTACATGTGGGGGGTTACATTGCAGTGGACTGTGGTATGCTGAAACTATTTAACACTAGAACTACCAATGCAGCCGTTCTGTTCTGTTAAAATGCATACCTATAGGACACTGACTATTCCTAAATGTGTGCATTATATTGTTATTTTATTCAAATTACAAAACACAAAACAGGAGTATTTCTACCACGAATGGCCACAACAAATAAATGGACTTCTTGTATAATAATATATATAGATGCATGTATTATAGGCCAGTATGCTTTCACTGTTACTCTTGAAAATGCAAGCTTAACACCTTTTTTTTTTTTGCTATTGCAAACCTGAAACTTATAGCTTTGAGCTGAAAACAAGGAGGAAAGTACATTTTCCAGCCTAAAATCTAATTGAGATAGGGAAATGTAATCAAACAGTATAAACAATAGCACATATTGTACAATAGCGCTGATCAATTATGATCTGATCTAGATCAGAAATAAAATATCAGAACAGAATGTCAGCAAGTAGAATGACTGCCCAGAGGCGCATGCTTCAGAGATTTTATGAGGCTGTCTGATGTTTTTCCGTTCATTAGAATTTAAAGTTTGTCATTGTGTTTATTAATACCTATCCTAACCTTACAGATACATTTATTCTTAAATGTTATATTGATTATTTAAATTATATACAAATAATGTAAACCACAAAAAGTGGTTGTGTTACAGCACCTAAATCTCCCCGTTATCTACATTTACATTTATTCTTAAATGTTATATTATTTAAATTATATACAAATAATGTAAACCACAGAAAAGTGAAGCACTCAATTGTGTTACAGCACCTAAATCTCCCCGTTATCTACATTTACATTTATTCTTAAATGTTATATTGATTATTTAAATTATATACAAATAATGTAAACCACAGAAAAGTGGTTATCTACATCCCGTTATCTACAGAGCCTTGTGATCATAAGAAAAGTATAGAACATAGAGTGCTGTGGCCCATGGTCCCATTAAGCAAGACTGTTGTGTTAAAAGAGACTTCAAATGGGCATTCATCATGTTTACAAGCCCGTCAGCCCTAAACTTTAAAAAAGAGGAGCAACATATTTATAGGCAGGTTTTGGGGGCTCCCCTTTGTTTCCATTCCAAGTCATGAGGGCCAAAAGGCTTGAGGGAAAGGGGCCACTTGTTTGTATGTCTTGGCGTGCAGGTGTTTCATAGAAGGCTTTATGTTAGATCTGTTTGTGATTTGCTGCCAGGCACACTCACTCACACACACACACACACACACACACACACACACAGTCAAATTCAATAGAAAATATAGTCGTGATTTTGGTCTCGCTGTATGTACTCTGGACAATCCAAACAAAAAAAGACGTTATCGGGGTACACACACACACACACACACACACACACACACATATACACACGCACGCACACACACACACACACACACACTGTCTGTCACTGTTTGTCTGTGTATGGCGGTCTACTGGTTTCATGTAGGAGAACAGCATTCCACATGCACCCGTTCGCACAGGCAGGTCAGCTCTAACCACACACACACACATCAATTCCCAGGTGGCCTTGTGGCTGACCACCGCCATGTCACACCACCCTCACAAAATCAGCATAGCTCACAACAATCAGCGTCCCTAAGGGTTGGCAAGCCAACCCAGCGGTTAGACAGTCTGTCAGGTTTGTTAGTCCGTTAGACTGTTATGTTTTTCCACTGCAGGACTCTGTGTCAAGCTCCCACGTCACTCACTGAAAAACAATGAAGTGCCCTTGAACAAAATGCTGGAGCCATTCCAGCTATAGGGGTGCCCAGGGCTGCTGTGTTTCTCGTAGATATCCATCTGTTTTTATGACACACTCCAGATACAGAGCCTCCTGTCTATAGATTTCTGCTCGTATTTTTATTTAGCTCTAAAAATGCACTTGGAGTGTCGGTGAGTAAATAGACACTGATGGTGAGACTGACATCTCTGATTCATGCTCAATTTACACAAGATGCGATTATCATAGAAATACACTAATCATTTTCCAGGAAACTCATCAGTAACACCAGTCTCTGAAACTCATGCATGTTTGTGGGTTACTGATGTTGAGAACTTGGGATTCTGCCTTTTAACAGTATGCATATTCAATTACTTCTTCTCTTTTTTCCTTTGTTCACAGATGTTTCAAAACTGCGTGCAGTGCCTCACTCTGTTTTATCTGCCTGACACGCACGGCTGTGCCACCGGTGTCAGCTGTCCCTCTTAACTAATGAAATGGGGGCTTAAGCCTAGAAGAGTAACTACAGTATCTTAGAGGAGGTCCCCGCATGTCCTCACAATAATGTGGCAGGTGGAAAGGCTTAGCAATCCCATTAACGCACCCCTTCATCTCCCTGTCCAAGAAATAAGGCCACAGGGTGATATACAGACAGTTGATTTCTGCCCACTAATTTTCTCTCGCATTTCTCTATAATTCATACATTGAATATAAACAACATACAGAAATTCTACATGACGTTATTTTGTTGGCTCATAAATATGATCAATTTAGTTTGTAAGATCATACATATGATCATTTTAATGTCATGCAATTGCATTCTTTACCTTCTCTCTAAGCTCTTGCTTGAGACAGCAAGATTATGTTATCTGTGGGTGAATGTCACTGCGGTTTGTGTGTGTGGGAGCTGCTGCAATTGAAAATGAAACTACTCATAGTGTTTCTTTGACTTTGAGTGTGTCACCTGTAGCTGACTGCAGTTTGTCTGTAGTCAGATATATGCATTCATCTGAGAGCATGGCTCAGTTAGAACAGGCCAGCCACAATCTATTGTTTTCACCTGGTCTGTAGCCCAACCCATTTCTGTTGATTAGTGCAGTCAATTGATTCCCTCTCAGTTTTAGTGGTGTGTGGTGACTGCCTTGTGTCTGGCAGACATACTGAAACACACTGTTACGCCATATAGTTCATTTTCACACCCACAAACACACACACACACACTCTCTAACAGTTTTCAAGACCACTCACACACACACACACAAATGCATGCATATTTGTGAGCACACCTACTTGAATGTTGGTCTGCTCAGATAGGCTGCTGAACAGACAGAATATTATGACCTCTTACTGCAACCCTGTTGTTATCACTGCCTGTTCTGAAAAATAGCGTTAATAGTGTATTTAGGTGTGAACAGCGAGGGGTCTCCCCCGTGTCAACACAGACGATTTGTGCATGTTGTGTAAATGCTAAAGCTGTGCTAATAGTCATCATTGCGATCATCAAAAGACAATGGTCCAGAGATGATTCCTACCTGATAACCTACTTGTCTTTCTCTGTTATCATGACACCATGTGTTTAGGTTCAGCACCTACTCAGCTACAGGGTTGGGAAGTAACTGATTAAATGTAATCAGTTTCATGTAACTGATTACATCTAATCAGTTTCATTTAACAAGTTGTAATACATTTACCAGCTAAAATTACAGATTACAGTTAAATTACAGTTACAGTATTTGATTACAGGATATTAAAAATAATGTGATGATTTCTTCTAGGACTACTTTCAAATGTAAAATGTAAATTTGCAGAAAAGAAGAAGAAAAATGCATAAAACAATTGTCTGTTCTCTTATGAACCTTTCATTAACGTCAATCAATATCTCAAACAAAGTCCTACTATAATATCATACGCTTGAGCAATATAAACACAAAAATAGAAAGATTTGGCGCGCCAACGCAGTACATTGATTTGGATGGCATTTCAAAGAAGGATGTTTAGACGTGAACTAATCTACAGGTATAAATGATGGAAATTATAAATTATATTACACAATTTAGGTAATCCAAATATTACATTACTGATTATAATTTGTGTCTGGTAACTGTAAGGCTACATTTAAAAAGTAACCTAACCTACCCAACCTTGCTCAGCTGGCTGCTATAACCCAACCACTGACACCCAAAATGCTCACCCCAAACCCACTGAACTGTACTGTAATGAACAACAATTTAGCAGTGTATTGCATAGTACCCTAGACACTGCTGTACACTTTGGTCTATTTGAATGAGCATTGGACATTGGACACATGCCAACACAATGATTCAGCTATACACACACACATGTGCTGTATGCAGCATATATGTATTATGTGTTTTGACTGTAAATAAATTAGATGCTTGTCTGCTTCCAGTTCATGTCACTATAATATCTTACACCAGTCTCTTTTATACTGAAGTATATGGTGCACTTAGCTGTAGAGCTGTGTGTACAAACACTGTGTGTACAACCTCTGCATACCTGTGTATTTATATACAGTGTATTTATATACAGGTATTATAAATATATCTATATTTCTATAGAATAGTCGGTTTTAATGCTGCTCTCCAGGAATGTTCCTGCAGGGATCGATAGTGTTATATTATTGTACTTAATCTTATGAAGAGTTAATTCAAATCAACCAATTCAATGTGTAAAACAAATGTCTTTCTTGATAGTTTGGTCTCTTTGTGATTATGGGAAATAACAAGACACATGCCCACGTTGCATTTCATAAATGTCAAGAAAGTCAGCCACATCGTGAAATTCATCATAATCATACAACAACAAAATAAATCATTCACTATTACAGAAAGTCTTGGATTTGGAAAGTCCATATATATTAATTTAGTAACCAAAGCACTGTAATCTATATCATATAGATTACAGCATATATGAACTTCATGCATTTTGATCTTTAGGTGTGTTTCTCTCTGACTCATTGAATGTATCTCCACCCTAACAGATACCCACTGTGAGATACAGTCATATAAGTATTGTATTTCTATGTGACACCGCCTTAAAACATACATTCAGTAGTCACAACAAAACCAACGGCATACTGTACATAGGAAAAGATGCAGACATAAAGGTGTTGTCACACCACAAATCTGTGTTTCTGATATAAAACAGTTATATAACCACACAAGGACACCATATGCCTCCACAGAAACATAGCTAAAGATGGGAATGAATGACTGCAAATTACATGATTTGACATTCGGCAAAAGCTACAGTACTCTGTTTCAGGCAAAGAACATTGGTAAATAACTACAGTGACATGGGACTATCCCGAGACTTGAGTGAAACATTTCAATCAGCCCATCACATCTATTTCGCATGTCTTGATACAGAGCATTGGGCTACTCATTTTAGAAACACTTATACTGTTCACAGAAAGCAAAGGCTTAAAATAGAAGGAATGTCCCTTTAAAAAGTACGATATCATCTGAAAATAAACCTCCCTGACAGAGCCTAAATCAGTCAGGGACACCACACAGGGAACAGTGATGTCTATTTACAGTGCTGTCACTCACGATAAGTAGCACACGGTTTCTCTCCTTGACTGCCCTGCATTCAGCATCTCGTCTTTGCTCTCCTGTGCAGCAGACTCTGTTAATCCTCTGGGCTCAGGTTAAGGGCCCTGAATTAGAAACTGGTTCTTTCTGGCTAGTTCCAGGGAATGGTAGAATATTGACCTGTTGTTGTAGAGCTATTATAGCTGCACATCAACCCCTGAGAACAGTATCACCATAACATGTACCATAATCATCATTTTCTCAACACCAGAGAGAAAGGAAGTATGTTCGAACCATGTATGGATTACCATTCATTCAGTAGGTAAATTCAGTATGCTACTAAGTGTACTATCAGTTTATTTAAGATGTAGCTCTGTTTAAGTCCATTCTAAACTGAATTCCACTTCTAGCTGTAGTGTTAGAGCATGCAATGTGAGCGTCCAGCTTCCTCATGAAACCAAGGACGTTCTGCTCCTACCTCTATCTCCTACCTCTATCTAACACATGGCCAGATGCCATGCCAACATGAGATGGGTTAAACCTGTGGTAACATAAACGCCAAGATAACATCATCACATGTATGTGTGTGGTTAATCATTGTCTCTTGTTCATCACCTTTTAATAATTATTGTTCATTTTCCCAATAAACTTCTCCACACAGACTGCGCACGACACCTCCTTCCCCCCCCCCAACATGGTAAGTGTAGTGGTGTTCACTTCCACTGTAGCGTAGTAGTGGGCCATTTAGTGTGTCTCAAATGCATCCTGCTGTTAATCCACTTCCCTTCTAAAACACTTCCTTTTTTCTTGTTCTGCCACATGCATGCACACATTCACACACTGGCCCACACATATGAGATACATGCAAATATACTGCGTTACACGCACAGACACGCGCTGTACTATATATGCACGCATGTGTGCATAAGTACAATTACATAGATGCTCAGCCAAACATCCTGTGATACGTATTCACGCTGCTGTGTGCCTGAGTCGGCACTTAATGTGACGTTTTAATTGAAACTTGCATTTGCGTGGGCATGCCAATATCCAGCAGATATGTGTCCTCCTGCACCTCTTGTTTTCATGCCCTCGCCGTGCCTTAATTCTCTCGAGCGCAGCAATAAGATGACCTCATTATATCAAATGGTAGCACATCCCGGTGGCTTACGGAGAATGCATCCCCATATGAGTGTGAGTTATGAGTGTGAGTACGCTGTTCGTCTCCCACACACCTTCTCGTGTCCTCGACGGATGTTTATCATTCAAAGCCATCTCCCTGGTTAACCCATTTTCGGGTTGATCCGCCGTCTCATCCCGTTGCTATGGGTTCTTTCGGTGACACACATGCGAACCCTTTGTATGTTCGGATGTGGGTCACGTCTATCATGACAGATCCACACCTTGTTCTGCTGGAGTTTTAGCAAACAGGTTAGTCAAACAGTCATGTACGGCCCAGATATATTAACCTACATCTCACCCTTTGTGTAACTGGTGGGAAAACCGACAACGGTAGTAAATAACGCTTCCCATTGATGTCTGTGATTTCAGAGGCTTCTGTATAGTACCCCCGAGGTGTCCCGATCAAAATAAACCATGCAGGCATATTGGATGTCTCCGTGAACACACAACAGTGTTTTTCCACACTTTTATCCCATTCACTTTTCCATGACGGCTTTCCACAATGTGTGTTTACAGTTTGCATGTACAATATCAGGACAAACTGGTTCTGTACTGGCAGGCTTCTGTGTGCACGGAAAGCTGTTGGAGCCCGGAGCATAGCTTTCTTGCTGCAGCCAGGGACAGGGAGTACATGTTCTTTGGAAAAAAGACGGAAAAGTCACTGTGGGGAGTTGTGTGTTTGTACACACGTCTATACCAGAAACAATGCAGTGTACCCAGACCATGTTTTCGGCCAATTAACTAGTTAAATGGTGGTTAAATGTTTATCTGAACTGGAACTGTAGTTAACAAAAAAAGAGAATACATTCATGTCCCTGCTTGCGATACCAAAGTAGAATACTCAGAATGGTGTGCCTGCCCTGTAATACAGCCAGAGAAATTAGAGAGAAGAGGGGCCTCCAGTAGATGAATTGTCTTTTGAGGAAGATCAAAGACAAGCCCTAGTGCAGCTGCAAGGCAACGCAGATATGAGCGTCGATGTAGTTGTTTGTTGAGCTGATTGTACTTGACACCAGTGATTGTGCAGTTACGGTAATAGTGCATGATGATTGGTGCTATTTTTAATAAGACTTACGAAACAGGGAAAGTGCATAATCAAAAATCAACACATTTTTGGAATGTGTGTTTCCCTTAACAACATCTAGGGTCATGGGTTTGCTATTCATGGACATGTGGGCTGCCATTCACAATATGTCAGCAATGTTGAAAATGTCTGAAAGAGTACCCTTCAGCAACTTCTTCCAAAATGTCAAACATTGTTATTGATGCATTAAGATAACACACGTTGACTTGCATGCCACCTTTATGTAAAATGTGTCAAAGTAAATTAGACATGAGATTTTGGCATGCAGCCAACAATGTTCAAACCTTTTTTCTACAGAATGTTTTACAGTATCAACAACACACAATAAGGGTTGTGCATCGCAGTCACATGCTTCTAAATCCCCCTTGTTTCATATGCATAGGCCTACTCATATGTCTCACAACTTGTTGTGCACATGAGAGTATTAGCTGCAGCTGCATTACTAATATGGTCACATGTATGAACGCACGGCTGCAGAATTTCTATGATGTTCACTGACCTCTGTGTGTGTGTGTGTGCGTGTGTGTGTGTGTGTGCGCGCGTGTGTGTGTGTGTGTGTGTTTGTGTGCACGTGCATATGCAAGCATGTAGCCACTGTGCTTGTTTCTCAAAACTACAGGTTATGCATTTTGTATTTCACTGCAGCCTTCTGGAAAGAAACACATTGTTAGTAAAGTGCTGTGCACAGTATGGGAGGAAACCATGTCGTGACACGAGCTGTGCTCAAAACGTTCTACTGGAAAAAGAAGTGTATGTGTGTGTGTGTGTGTGTGTGTGTGTGTGTGTGTGTGAATCCTGGCTGATCAACTGTTTCCAGATATGGATCTGGCTCTGCTACTAATACTAATACTGAACACTAGGGGCATAGTGAGGCAGAGCAAGAGATCAGTCTGTAGCCATGCAAGAAGACGTCTGCACTACTTTGGATTAGGTGAGAGTTACTGCAGGGTTGCGTTAATCGGGCCTTTGCGCTTCTCGGTGTTACTATAATCAAGTTATATAGCACAGCTACTTATGCAGTGTTCCAGACAGTTCCAGGGGATCTAGTCTGAAACCAACAAACTGTGATATAATATGTTATTGACTGACTGGATTCCACCATTCCCACTGGTTCTAGATCAAATATTATTCTGCAGAACTATAAAATGTGCAAATATAGAATGTGTCTAAATTTAGACTAAATGTGCCATTGGCTATCAAGGAGGATATTTGTATCACTAAATGCACCTCTGAGAATAACAGGATATGATTATATTACTATATGTACATTAATATCCCTTTTTGTGCATTTGAGAAAATATGAATGCTGTTAGTGAGTGATGAAGAAATATGAATCCATTATATCTTCATGCATGTCACTGAAAATAATACCACTAATGCATTTGGTTGTTGTCCTCTTCATAGCATGGTATTGGGTAATTGACTTGCAATTATACCTTGTTCTGCAAACAACTAAATTGACCATGTCAGTTTACTGACGGAGGCACTCTGCCTCATTTTGACATCATCAGCCTTTTGCTGAAAACACAATAAAGATATTGTCATTTGGTAAATCTATTTGTGTCACCATGACTACAAATAGGTACTGTTCTAAAAATAGAGTCCCACTGGAAATAAACAATAGGGGATAGACCGATGTTATTACAGGGCTGAGTTTCCCTCACCATAGCTAAGATTACAGGGAGCTTGGGACGTGGGAAGACTGAGAACCATTATTGTCAGTGACGCCATGGCTTGCGTCACAATGACTGGGCAGAATGAGTCTAGGGCACAATCTAGACCTGACCTTTCCTCCAACAGGAAACCCAGCCACTGAGGTTGGAATTTGTGCACCATTCGCAAATGACACAGTGGAGTTTTAACATGGTGGAAATCTCTCCAAATATAGACTGTCAACAATACACAGAGGCACATTGAGTAGCTCCAGGCGTCTAGTCTGATCTGCTGGGGTACTGCTATTTATGGAATAAAGGTGGTTTCAAATGTTGGAAATCCCAGCTTTACTCTGGGTAGCTGAGTAGTAGCAGTAGTAGTAGTAGTGTGTGTGTGTGTGTTTATGTCCATTTCCATCTTTCTATTTTTCTGTAAGTTCTCTGAACACTAACAAACAAACCCCAGCTTCCAAACCCCACCCCTGTGTTTTCATGTTAACACTCGTTACAGTACCGCTTGTGATCTGTCCGACTTTACACGAGTATGCTTCATTGAGGAGGCAATAAATGAATGCTTTTCATCAACTGCTTTGAAATTACCCTGTTCTTTATTTTTCCAGAACCAATCCTTTACTAATGAGTTCAAAGGATTTAGCAAATGGGTATTCTGCCATGCACACACACACACACACACACACACACACACACAGGCCAAGTTTAGCATGCATACAGAACGTGGGATTGCCATTGTGGTAGCATTATTTGTCATTAAAGCATTTCTCTGAAGGGATTTGGAGGTGTATGTCCAAGGGCTATAATGTCGACACCCACACAGTGATTAGAGCCCCAGATGTTCCTAACATTGCTTTCTTTCTGACCGCTAATACAATAAAGCAATTATATGCAAAATATTAGTCGCGTGTGTGCGTGCATGTGTGCGTGAGTGCATGTGTGCGTGCGTGCGTGAGTGCGTGCGTGCGTGAGTGCGTGCATGCGTGCGTGCGTGCATGCGTGCGTGAGTGCATGCGTGCGTGAGTGCACGCTCCGGCAGGCGACACGCGCAAGCTAAACAGAGCTTCAGATAAGCTTGCATGGGTTCACCGGGTGCAGCTTTTTCTGTCTACCCTCCTCTGTCTAACCCACATCAAACACTCCCCAACCTTTTTCCGTCTCCTTTCATCCCACACCATGTTGTCCTTGTATCTCCCCCCCCTCTCTCTCTCTCTCTCTCTCTCTCTCTCTCTCTTCCTCAGCCGTGCACAATACCTGCATGGAGCGTCCTTCTTTTTTCATCCCATTCGTTCCCCCCTCTCTCCTTTTACACCTCTACTCTCTGAGCCTCCCACATGCCTCGTGCCGCCTAAGGGTCTGAACCTGCCCGCTCCGTAAATAGAGGGGAAACCAAAGGAAAAGGGGGGTGAGGGGGGGAGGGGGGGCAAGCTAAAAGAAGCAGGTCCTTGCCAAGAACAAAGCTTGTCATTAGCTGCTTTGTAGCATGCAGAGAAGCAGCAGCTGTACAGCCGCGCTAGCTGCAGCCAAAAGCATATTTCATCGAGTCTTACATGGGGATGATATGAATCAACAGGTAATAAGCAGTGCTGTTAACCAGGGTGTGGGCTGATTGCTTTTTTATTCTCTGCAGGGGATTATTTTTGCACAAATCCCGCAGCCTGCCACCAATGCATTCACGGAGACAAATGAAATGTATTCATATTCCTTCGTATCTCCCCTGTAAGTTCACAAATTAACATTTGTACCATACTAATTTCTCCACAAAAATTATGTATTTTTTGTTGTTGGTTTTTATGTTGTCCCGCATTAGGTCATGGCCTAGCTCAACAACGATACAAAGCCTTAAAAGTGACACTCCTTAGTTTGAGTCTGGAACTGTGTGTCAAACTAGCATTGCATTAACATGCTGGCTTAACATAGTGACATTCTCTCACTATTTACAATTAAGAGCAAACAGTCACCATGTCGTGTGTGTGTGTGTGTATGTGTGTGTGTGTGTGTGTGTGTGTGTCTGCCAGCTCACACACGGCCCCCTGTGCTAGTGCCTGCTGGAACCTCACGTCTCATTAACTCACAGCCAACAGGTGAGAGTGCAGCTGCACGACATACATGTGTCCCGGCAGAGTGGAGGAGGGCCGGGCTTAGAGATAGATAGGGCACGTTATAGCGAGGGAAGGAGACACAGCTGTCCCAGCAACACATACAATGATATCGTGCATGACCACTGTACACACACACACACACACACACACACAAATGCACAAACAGGTGATACATTACATTTAGTACATTTAGTACACACATTACGTAATCGTGCGTAATGCGTGTGCATGAAAACACACACAAACACAAATAGAAGTGGCTCATAGCCACATACACAGTGACACACACACACACACACACACACACCACGCGCGCGATGCGGACGGCCTGGTGTTTTGCCTGATAAGTGAGGTGTAGTCATACTGCTTCCTCCTTTACTTTGATTGATGGTTCACTATCGGGCCCCATGGCCAACCAACGCTGTCTGTGTAGGTCAAAGGTCAAACCTGAAGAGATAACCACCTGCTGAAAACAGTTTAGACTCCTCCCTCTCTTTATTTCAGACAGTGTCTGCCTCAGTGTCTGTTTGTATGTACGTGTGTGTGTGTGTGTGTGTGTGTGTGTGTGTGTGTGCGCGCGTTTGTGTGTTTAGGTGTATGTGTGTGTGTTTGTGTGTGTGAGTGTGTGTATGTATGTGTGCTTGCGTGCGCATGTGTGTGCTTATATGTGAGTGTGTGAAAACTCCTGTATATTGGTGCATGTGGACATATGATTTTTTAATAGATTCTATGTCGTATGACTGGTAAACACCTTTGCAGGCTTCCTGTAGGCCTTTAACAGACGGCAGAGGTTAATATAAAGATTAGCCTAACAGACAAGTCGAAGGACAATCCAGCCACTCCTGTTTGTTTGTGTAATTAACAGTGTCCGACAGGACAGTGGAGCGATTATCAGCACGGTGTAAGACGAGGCTTATTGGCCGCTTTCATTAGAGATCACAGGCACATTACATCTGTGTTAACAGCTAGCTTTTGTTTGCCCCACCCGCTCAGACAGCATTACAACATGACTGCCACCTTCCCGACAATTACCAAAGGAAAACTGTCCAGCAGAATAGAGGAAGAGGGTGCAACCAGGAAGATGTACGTAAATAAAGGTGTTTCCCCAAGTCTCCTGGTGTAAGCAGACAAAGAGTTAATGTGTTAACGTGGCTAAACACAACCCTTTATTACACACAGCATCAACATAAACCAAGATACTTACGCATGAAATATAAGGATGCAATGTGTTTATTGTTGCACAATGTAAAACACAGTACACACTCCACTGATGTTTTTATTATTATTATTATTATTATTATTATTATTATCATTATATTTTTATATATATATATATATAGTTAAATCCTTCTAATTCTTATTTTTAGCTCTTGTTGTATATTAGCAGCACTCCATTGTAAATTAGATCATTCATCTCAAAGGGTTTATCCTATTGAAAAAACATGTATCATTATCACAGTGTTAACTTGCTGTGGATTACACTTCCAGTATTGCTCCATAAAATCATATGTTTTTAAGATAATTCGCTATTTATCAGATGGTTATTCCTGGGATTAAATGCCTGGTCACACAGCCAAAAGATATGCAGAGGACCTAAAAGCGATCTAATCTGTAAGGCAGGAGGATACAAACACACATAGACCCAACCCTACACAAACACCAGTGTTGGGCAATAACAAGTTACTAGTAACTAGTTACTGTAATGTTATTACTTTTTTCAAAAACTAGTAGTGTAACTAATTAATATTTCCAAAACGGTAATAATAGTACAATTACTAATCTAAGTAACTACAAGAAAGAGATTTCTGGTCCTAGCAAACTAAAGTTAGGCTAATTAAGCTGACCTGTCCAATCATCTGGTTTGAGAGGCTGCAATGTTTTCACTTTGGCTGATTGTGACTCCTAAGGTTCATTATTGTTCCAACAAAGAGGATTCAATTCTAAAATGAGCTGGCTACACAGGTTGTCATTTTTCAGAAGGGGTGAGGCAAGGTAGTGATTGTGAAAGTATTATAGTAATGCAACTAGTAACATAATTAATTACTTTCAATACCCAGTAATGGTTAAAGTAATTGTATTGCTTTTTGAAGGAGTAATAAGCTGACAAACACATACCAAATTTTGCATGCACAAATGCATCATACTGTAATGCAACAAACAAAATAGTACAACAAATAGTACAACAAATAGTACACCAGTACAATAAAAACTCTGACTTGTGCCACATCAGGAAAAGAAAGATTGAGTAAAGTATACAAGGAAGGATTTGAAATAGTTTGACAATGAATAATTTCCTGAAATCCAATCCGCATTTTTGTGTAAGGAGCTTTACAGTAAAGGTATTTATCTTCCGCAGTATTTCAAAGAAATCAGTGTGAATAGAATTACGTAAACTGTTCATGAGTGAGTGCATTGAAAATATTAGGCTAGGCCTCTTTGCCTCCTCCTACATTATTGATAACCACACACACACACACACACGCTTACTGAATCACCAGCCTTCTGTTCTGCCACTCTATCCAATAGGAGTTTCAGTTACACAGCTGTCACTGCAGAAAACTGGCAGGCATCAACAGTATACAATCTTTGTCTAAGCATGAGGCTCTGCTGGTTACATTAATCTGATGCTTTTGTAAAAAGGCCTCAATGTTGAATGGACTGAGCAGTTAATGATGCAGCCTAGCTCTTTCATTATGGTGGAGACTCTGCAAGAATGTTTTGCTAAACTCCTCATTGCAGACGTCAGGCGTAGCAATGAGGACACATTCCACTGATTCCATTCATTTTTGCCCACACGCTTACAGAAGAGCAGAGGGAGCGTGCCATAGGCCTTGAGGGAAACCCCATGGGACCTAAATGCTTACTGGAGCAGCTGCTGACACAAGTGTGTGATGTTGGCGAAACCTGCCGTTGCACATCACTCCATCCCTCGACTCTTACAAAAGAAAAAAAGAAAAAGAAAGAAGAAAGAGCTGATCAGAGCAGACTTTCAGCAAAGAGAAACTCTGTACTTCAGTGGAACTTGTGGTGTATGCGTGTGTAGATGTAAAGACTTTAATTCAAAGCATTTTGGATCCCAGGATCAGATAAGCGTCAGGCCTTCCATTTGGAAACCCCTCTCAGAGACAGCAGTGACATCCTTGGTGCTGGTAAATCAATACCATGCCTCTGAAAAACTGTAACTGTCAGCTGTCAACCAGTTCATGCATTGTGCTTGGCATGTACCTTTTAAAGGGACATTCCTGGTTTGATACTGGAATTACCCTTCACTTATGAAATCAGCATTTCAACAAAAACGTTTTTCTTGAACCACTGAAGGTGCACACCTCATCCATCCCCATGATGTGTGTTCTACTATGAAAGGTCACAATGGGCCCATTGTCTGAAGCCTCGCGAGCATTGTTGAGCAAATTACTTCTAAAATGTAATACATTATAGCTTACTACTGTCATTTGAGAGTAATTAGTTATATTACAATATTACAGTCTCTGAATTGTAATGCGTCACACAACTTTTGCATTACTTTTGGGTTATTTTCTCCTAAATAATTGCAGAAGTAAGTCTATGACTTGATGATGAAAAATTAGATTAAAGGTCTTTATCACACGCAGTGGAGGGCAATGTGCAGTGCAGGGTTGTCTATCGTGAACATTTGAACCAGTGCGGTGTCTCTAATACTGTTCTTTTTTCAGTACTTTATTCGCTGTAATTTGATTAAAAAGAATTTCATTGATGTAAAAAGTCTTGAAAGCTGCAATGCAAACTGCCTTACAAACCAAGTATTTAGGAGTTCTGTAACCTATTGAAGCAGGACTCAACACTAAACTGTCATGCACTTGTACTCTCTGACAAGAAAGAAAAACGAAAGTGCATTTTTGTAGTGTAGGCTTATAGGCTATCATGCCTGAAGCCATTGTCCCGATCACTTGAGGAGGTAGAAATGACTATTTTGGGCTATTAACTGCAACTGCCTCTGTTGTTGCGATTGCTTCCAGCCTAGCCCTGCCCTTAAATTAAGCGGAGGCTAATGTTCTGTGGTTACGGGGTTAAATCCAAAACAAAAAATTTGTGAATTTTGCTGCTATAAACAATGGGTTAATCAACCTGGTCTGTTTGATTCTTCTACCTGTGCAAGGCAGATGCGTGCATCCGCCAGCCTACTCTGTTTAATCCTATTTGTGTTTTGACGTTGCACTGTGTGTAGGTGGACCAGATCGTCCTGATCGGATGAACAAACACGGATTGCCTCGAAATGTTTTGAAAAAAAAAAAAAAAAAACGCTACTTTATGTCCGGTGAAAATGCATTGTAACTTTGTGCTACCAAGATTGTAACGGGAATACTATTACCAAAGTGTTATTTTTTATGCATTATATTACTGCGTTACAGCAAAAAGCAATATATGACTCTAATATCGTTACTTTTGTAATGCGTTACTCCCAACACTGCTCGCGAGACCATCCTGAGCTTGAGGGGCTTCAGTTTGTCGTGAGAATCAGGAGAGCTTGGAAATCATTGTGTTTCACTTAAATTTCAATCAATCGTATTTACACTTTACACTTTTAGCTACGGGCGTGGTTTAAGTGTGACAGAGACGACTTGAAAACAACTTGTTAACAACAACATATTAGATGATACAATATAGCATCGGTTTTATTAGAATAAATTAGACGAGCAAAGGCTTTTCTCACTGGAAAATATATTTTAACTCTTCTCTCGACTTTTCTACCGCAATAGTGGATTTATCAGTATGTGCTTGTTCACTGGTTCATTCAATCAAATGCTACATATTTTTTTGAAAGGGCCTGCCCTTTTAAAACAGTCTACGACTCCCAAGATGAATGTGGCTAACAGACACATATATTGTATCTGGCATGTCAGGTTACATTGTCTCATGAATATTAAATAATTCAACTCCATATGCACAAAACATTCTTAACCTCCACATTGTGTTTTAAACATAATGCTCGAGGAGTGCATATGTGGCCTAATACTAATACAGTACATACAACAAGCCTACACTGCTTCTATTTTCACCCCTGAGAAGACAATGGGCTTCAGTCATATTCTAATCCACCCTTATTATGACATGATTTACACTAGCAATATGAAGAGGTACATAACTATCCCATTACATTGTTTTTTTGTTCAACTAATATATAATTCCTCAATTTGAGTATCCTGCCCAGAGGTTGGGTCACATGGTCCAGAGGTCTGAGCCACAGAGACAAAGAACAATCCCATCGTATGGATTTAAGATGTTTACCATGGGCGGTGGCGTTACCTCCCATTGTCGGATGGTACATGTATGACTGATTTATGTGTCTGTGCAGAGTAATCCCTCAGTTTGAGATTAGAAAATGAGTTTATCCTCAGCGCTAAATCATATCACCATGTACCTGAATAGAACTTACAGTGAAAGAGTATGATGATATGAAAGGAATTGTCGCAAGACGGATGAGGTTATTAGGAGAACTGGGAATGATTAAAGATAATACAAATTGTGAGAGCAGAAATAGATTAAGGAGTGAGAATGTAAGTACATACAACATAAGAGAAATGGGATAAGATGAAATGCGATGGCGGGGAAAGAGTGCCAGATGTTTTGTGAATAATGGATTTTAGTGATATAGATGTGTAGTGCTATTAAAGGAAGGTTAAAGGTGCCATGGATGCTGGAGAAAGATTGTTATTTTTCTTATGTTATAATTATTGACCTCTACAACCACAAAACACCTCTCCTGCATACCATAGGTTGCTCTCTCAGAAACTCCACCCCCTACTTCAATAGGATGCTCCCTCAGAAACTCCACCCCCTACTACCATAGGATGCTCCCTCAGAAACACCACCCACCGATATTGGACACATATTGTGTTGTTCCCATCCAGGGCTGTGTTGAAACACCAGGTTAATATATTTCAATATCAGAATTAGTATATAATCTTACTATCGCTGCTCCACAAACATTCTAGAAACATTTAAAATCCTGAAACATAACATTGCTGGGGGCATTTAGACCTTATGTATTATACATGTATGCATAACAAACACGAAATCAATGCAAGCTCATCATAAACACAAACACCCACAGACACACACACACACACACACACAAATGCTTAACCGGCCGGTAAGCTGCCTGGTACTGCTTTGGAAAACATCCCAGGGGGGATTTGGGAGAGCACGGATCCTCTGTGAATGTGTGTGCCAATATGTAAACATGTATATGAGAGCCTATTGCATTTGAACATGTGGGCTGCGATGTGTCAATGTGTTGTCAACACATGCATGGCAACACTGTGTTCTTTTTGGGACTGAATGATTTGAACGCACACTTTAATATGTAAAGAGGATTATGACGGCATCCGTTGTGTTAAAAACGACAACAATTACCACGTGGGACGGATGTTTATTGACGACTAACAATCAATCTGTCAGCCATGCACTGTGGTAGGTTGTACACCAGCTTGTCCACCAGTCCAAACTCTAGATATACATATGTATTGTAGGCTACTGGTAGTCTCCCGGATGCAGAAATATGGCAAACCCTATGTTAACACAACCCTAATCAGTATCCAATTGGGGAACTTTCACAACATATGGCAGATTGTCAAAAGCAGCAAAAGCTTGCAGAAGAGAGCAGCCCAATTGTTCAGCAGACTGGCACCCAGGCTGTATAGACTTGGGAAAGTAAATGGATATCAGGGTTTCACAAGTAAACGTCCCATTGGTATAAGTGCAATAAACAACATGCAATGGCTGCAGAGAGAGAATGGATCTAGTTTACAATATGTTGTAATCATTCTCAGTGTGTTTTCAGATCCTGGTACAGTACACTGTGTTCTACTGCACTGTATTGTATACCTCCGCCTTTGTTCTGCTCTGTTGTTATTCTGTTGGTTTGGTTCTTTATTCATTTTGTGTGTGTTTTTGTACAACATACACTGGATATTTTGAAGTGCCTTCTCTCTAGGTCAATGCTTTACCTCCGAGGTATTAATTGTAATACAAGGTATTCAGAGATGTGGCCTTGGCACAAAGTAACCCCTCCCCTCCCCTGCCACACACACACACACACACACACACACACACACACACACACACACACACGCACGCACACCTACAGTACAGTAGCACACTTGCAGGAGTATGTCCTCATCTCACCCACGGTGATCTCATTGTGTGCCTTAGAATACCCTGCCCTGCATACTGTAGAGCCATGCACAGAGACACACGCTGCTTGTCCTGCAGGCTACACAGTGCTGCTATGTACTGGGAGAATGGAGGAGGGCCACACACACACACACACACACGCACACACACACACACACACACACACACACACAATGGCATCCTTGTACTGATGCAACAAAAAGCAACAGAGAAAACTCAAACAAATCAACAGAACATAAAAACACATCTGTAGCAAGAGCACCCCCACTGGAGCCTCCCTGGGGTACAGTAACCCTCCCTCTCTCTCCCTCCCTCTCTCTCCCTCCCTCTCTCCCTCCCTCCCGCTCCCTCCCTCTCTGGCTGTGTGTGCTTGTGCGTGTCTACTAATGATAATGCATGTGTCTCTGTGTGATGACTTGATAAGACACACAGCCCCTCAGTGCTGGACACATGCTGCCTGTGTAGCCAACAGAGAGCCTGGCTGTGTCCCCTGGATAATCAGCTGCGGTAGATGCCCTGATGAGGCACGGAGCAGAATGATCTGCGCTCATCTCAAGCAGCCGCCCCCACCGACGTCAGCACACTCCGTGGATCCAGGCAGAAGAGACTAGTCTTTCTCCAAGGCTGTGGGGGAGCGACCGATGAGTGGGGTCTCGTACACAGCGAGAGGTTTGCTGGGGGTACATTTGGTCCACTTCTCCTCTGCTCCCGCACGTCTCCTCAACAAACAAGCGGCCCTTCTAAGGACAAGCTACACATGAGAGATTAACTGTGTCTGCTTCACGTGATAAACTGTACTGTAAATATTAACGTATATGCTCTATTGGCAATGGGACTGGTCACACCAAGTCCCAGTCAACCCAACAGCATAACATGAGACCCTTTGGATCAACAGATTTATGAGAATATAGTACAGTTGTGGGAAATATAGTGGTGTGATGTGATGTGATGCGATGATTCATGTAACAGGAAGAGAGTAACAGAAACTGCTTTCAGTATTGTCCCAAAGGGTGACATTAACCTACAGTTAAGTAAAACATGAAATGCAAATGATTAAGGATTTTTGATAATTTGGTCATATCAATTATAATAAACAAATAACAATCTGCAGTAATAATGATAGAGGGATGTCAATAGGGCTAACTTTGTCATACATCTGACTTTTATATTACAATACAAATAACATTACATTTAGATCTGATTTTTACATTTATTTACAATACTGCATGATTTAAGACATAAATGATTTTCTGCATGCATTATATTATAATATTTCATGCGATTTTCCAAAATCAGAAAGGTCTAACACTACAGATGTCTACTGTGCAGTGCTCTGGTTCTATGATTTCATTCTCAGACATATTAACATAGTCCAAGTAATGTTTATTTATTTAGTTACGGCAGATGCTTGCTTGCCTAATAGAGCATAAGGGGTGAAATCACAGGAAATATCAAACGATTGCATCCACTCGTGTACTCCTGAGCGCTTCCAACCCTTTCCTGTCCATTTCCAACCCATTTGCAGCTAGTCAAAATAGGTATATGCTTTTCAGGTCAGACGACTCATTGGAACTTCACATGTAGCCTGCCTATTATTTGTGGAATGCAGGTACTTTGCTTCATCGTAGTGTTTTTTGTGACTAAACCCTAAATCACAATCTCTGATCAGTTTTAAATGAGCTTATGAATAAGCATCATGTTCATACATAGCTGACAGTAATGACTCAGATCAGGATGTTGCTTAGATTGTAGTAGCATTTCCATGGCTGATTTATCATATTTGAATGCATCTTTCGTATCACAAGTATGACAAGTTCATTTGAATCTACAAATCACTGTCAAAATGTCTTCTTGATTATTGTCAGCATCTACAAATTCAACTGGTATTTCAAAACAAATCATTCAATATTTGACTAATCCTCATCAGACACACAAACAGGCAAATAAACAAGAACTGTCTGCCCTACATACAACCATTTCTTTATATAAGGCATGCTTCAGGGAACATTAGTGAAGTGAGCATGTGTCTATTGTTTCCCATGCTGTTCGTCTTTTAAAAACTGCCATAGATTCCAGTTTGCCCAGTGGCGTCAGCCTCAGGTACTAGACAAACTAACAGGGGGTTGTGGAGTTAGGGGATTTCAGCTAGGCTTTGATCTTAAGGCTAAATATTAATTCCAACAAAAGCACTTTCCAAAAAAATGACAATCCTATTTAGAGAGAGAGAGAAAAAAAAGAAAAGCCATGGCTTTGATGAAGAAACTATAATGTAATGCAACAGGCAACTTGCAAATAAAATGGGTTGTCACTGTCACTGAAAACCAATGAATCATGCATCGTGGGTCAGTTTGTGTTTCCAGCATTGGACTGATCAAGATGTCTATTTGTGTGTTGCAAAGAAAATACTGAATGTCCTGGGGCTTCAGTGAAATACAGAATGTAAAACACACACACACCCACCCACACACACACGCACACAGGTCAAAGATCTGACCACAGTCAAAAGAAAACAACCTAATCATTCAGCATGGATTTATTTTCCGCAGAAAATGTGAGTTTAATCGTTTCTCCTGCAATACATTTCATTCAATCTTTGGGGCTATTCAAGTTTGTTCAAGTTAATTCCAGAGTGTTCTGCTTATGTAGTATTCAATACAACACAAGCTTGAGTCACAATGTACCCGTGGGTGGCTAGCCCAACTGATGATGCAGATAACATGAATCCACACCTACACACACAGGCCTACACAATCTCACACACAGCGATAATGCATGTTGTTACACAAAGTCTACACTCTCTGTAAATCAACATAAACAGACTTACTCTCTGTGTGTGTGCGTGCGCATGTGTGTGCATGTGCGTTTGAGTTTGTGTGCGTGTCCAGAGTGCAGACTGTATGGTATACAGTGTATGTCACCAATAGATCCATTTGATGCCGACATAATCAACGTATGTGCATGCATTTTGACAATAGAAGTGTGTTTTGCTAGCCTGGCTCCACTCATTGCTCTCAAATCATTTTTTTCCCGCTGATATTATAGCCTGGAAACCCTTAGCTTTGTCACAGCCACCCTGCTAGGGGTCCAATCAGGGTGGGTTACTGAGATGACGCTGAACTCAAGCGTGTTTCTAAATGGTGGTAGAGCTAGATGAGGCGATCAAAACAGTTGTAGCAACGCCAATTGGTTCAGCGCTGTCCAATAGTTTCAAAATGAATCAGAGTTCTACGCCCAGTAGAAGAAAACAACTGTTAACAATTTCCTCAGTTTTCCACAGTCACAACTCATCCTTGTCACTTTGCACTCTGCAAGCAGAAAACTGAAACATGCATAAATAAACACTACTGTGTTATGGGATGCACTACCGACAAGGTAGTGAACGAGACTAAATATATAGTAAACACAGGCAGAGACAGTGGAGGGCAACAATCAATGCAAACAATACATTAATCTAAATGTTACCTACCGAAAACATATGATATTTCACCATGACAGAGGAGTATAGCATGCCATGTCAACCAGCACCTTTTAGGCAATTTGACACAGGGCAGGAAGTAATTCAATGTGATCTCAAAGAAAAGTCATTATCTAGAATGCTATGCAATGCCATAGGGTAAGCCCTCAGAAGCTCTGCTCCCCACACGTTGTAATCACATTGCAAAGGCTAGGGCATTGTAGTTGTAAGCGGTATTCGCCAAACTGTTTGTGTTCTTACTGTATTTAGTATTTAGAGAACAAAGATAGCAGACTGCGAGCAGATATTTGGTAAAACATAAAGTGGTTTACCAATGCTTACTATACTGTACCTTTAATGCTGGATGGTTATTGCTCCTTCTGTTATTAATTGTTTATGTGCGTCATGATTATTTGCAAACAGGTCTATTGGTTTCCGAATTATTTTTTGTAATTAGTTGACCAAGTAATATGATATTTTATGATTGAAGCCTTATTTTAAATTAGAATTTGGTCACATTGCCGTTATAAGTGCAAATAGCTATTGAGAAATTAATCAAATGTCATGCTTTATATTCCTAGAGTAGTTTCATAATTGACTCCTTTTACTCCATGCATCTGGTGGTCATTAAGAGTACTGCATCAAAAGCACATCTGCTTTTGCTTCAATCTAATGGTATCCAATGGTGGTGTTTTCCTGTGCCTGTATTTACTTGTTTACACAACAGAAAACGCACAAATACATACTGAACAATGTCATAACAGTTTCCAGCGTAGATGCCATGTGACAGCCAGGTCAGATTTCTACTCTGCTCTCAGGGCATGTACAGACAGAGAACCAGCCAGTGTATCCCCATAACAGCCCTTACACAACCCTAGATTACACACACACACACACACACACACACACACACACATTAGAGGCACCAGTCTGCGCACAAGTGCTTTAATGAATGTCCTGCATGTGGCCTCAATGTGACGCATACAGGAAAGCCACCTGTAATGTTATGTAAGGTTTAATGTTACCAGCTTGATAAGTTCCATATTGAACTACTGGTGATGTATTAGTCAAAGACACTATTGTGTAAGGCTCATCTGCTTGTTACTGTAAAACCTGAAATTGTACTCACAATAATGTCACTTTGGGTACAAGTACATTTAAAGATGGCTCCTCATGGCCTTGTAATATAAAACACAGCTTTTCTATCACAACACACCAGTGACGTAATAGTTTCAGTTGTCATTTTTATCTACTGCAGCACGTGCGTCAAACATGCAGTACTGTACAGATACAAATGCTACACCATAAGAAGCTCCTTGTCGGAGCCACAGCACCTGTAAGTGACACACACTATCTCCCAAGGTGTCCCGAAGCTCTCGCATACACTGCATGCATCTAATAGAAGAGGAAGGATCATGGCATCCTCTTGTCTCGGAGGCGTTCTCCTCTGACGGCATCTGAGAGCAACTTGAATAGTAAATAGGAGATAGGCAGCACTGTACACTAGAGATAAGACGTGCCACGGCAGTAGATGGTACAGTACTACCCTAGCAAGCACAATGCATGTATGTTCTCCTCACATAAATCCCAGTCACCGCTTGTCATCTCCTTATTTGAATGTGTGTCCTTATCTCAAAACCAGCACAAGAGCCTATTCTCCAAGCAACCTGGAGACTGCTTGTTGTTAAAGACTCACTCACTCACAGTCTGTGAAGACACTCTGTCTTATGGAGGAGAGGGGATCAGGCCGTGTGTGCGGATTTGTGTGTACGTGTGTGCGTGTGTGTGTGTGTGCACGTTGTATTTGTATCAGATAAGAGTGACAGTGGCACAGTGAACAGTTACTGGGGTTGGTATTTTGTTGACACCAGCAGGCCTGCATTAGAAACAAGCAGCGGTGCCATTTTTCAACTTCCTCTCATCAAACAGCATCTCACATTCTTTGTATAAATTGTGAATGTAAAGAAAATGCATTGCAATGGCATAGTGTCTAAAACACCCTTTTTGAGCAGGCTGTGCAGTACGGTATTGAAATGCATTGCAAAGCCTACAGTAGTGCTGCGGCTTTGTTGTGGGCGATGTTCGCCACTTTGTTTATGTTCCTATTTACGGATCCAGGGCTGTGTAAAAGTACAGAATGTTTTTTTTAGCACGCACAGAGAACGGTAAGGTGTTTTGGTGAATTGGGCTAAATGTGTATTATCTTACAATTAGCTTACAATTAGCTGTCTAGCTGTCTATACGTTTAACTGGGAGAACCGCATTCAGGTCAATGCAAATCTGAGGCAACTGACTGAAGTAATTGCACATGCCCATGCAAGTGTGTGTTTACAGGGACCAGTTTTTTTTTGCTAAACTCTTGGGGTCGCATTTATTGACATGAACTTGATACTGTACCTTATACCACCGGTTTAGTGTAACGTAAAACAACAGAAGTTGAAAAGGACAAACCCCCATTATGTTGAAGCACATTTTCAACAGTGGGTCTTTTATCATCTAACGATGTGTCATGGAGGTTATGTGTGGCTGTCGCTGACAGTCAAACTAACCGTCCTTGACTCACAAGGAGGGTCTGGGTGGGGGTTAACAGTTCCTGCTCTTTTCTGCGCATCTATCACCAACTGTACGAAAAACCACCAGAAACCAGATCCCCTCGCAGGCAGCTGTCGCGTGCAGCTGGTAACCTGAGCCGGGCCTCTCCCAGAGGCTTTTAAATCCACACATGTGGCACTACCTGGCCAGTGTGGCTCGGTGGATTTCATGCGAGCGGGGCAGCTGCCAGAGCTCTTAAAACTGATAAAGTGTTGGGGTGGAGCGTGGTGGAAGAAAGATACAATAAGAGATAGGCTCTTGAAGAATGACTCCCTTCCCCATCTGTCCGATCGTTCGTCCCTCCATCCATCTCCTGTGGTTAGCGGTGTGTCTCGCCACATCAGCCAACTGCATGGGTAACTAGGGATCTGTAACCCCAAGTGTGTGTGATTATTTACCAATGGTTGCCTGCAGCCACGCTTAGGGCTCTTGGAGACACTGGAGATATACGGTTTACTCTGCTGTCAGGAGAGGGACGGGATGAGGCCCATTAGGTTCCAGTGAATGAATACATTGTTTAGTGTGCCTGCTTTATTAATCCTCTTCGGAATGACTTGTCCACCTTCTCAGAGAACATGATGAGAATGCAGTACGAGACTTGGTGGAGTGAGTTCTACTGAGTGTGATGATGAGCAACGTTGGTGAGGATCAGTTTAACTTGTGGGTGTCAAGAATGATTAAGGCCCACTGAGGAGCTCTCACCAAGCGTTCTGGGTTTCACCTCTGAGGTGCCAGACTGAGAGAAGGGCAGATGTCCTTGCCGTTATGAATCAGAAGTCTGTTATCATAATGGAAGGGTAGTGTACAAGTTGTCTCCTTGCCTCTATTTAAAAAAGGTGGACATTCAGAACATTCTGGATTTGCTTGGTCTGCAGTGTTTTGTGCAGTTTGAGTGCTATCAAGAAAATGTTGCAGGAATTATCATGGGGAATTACTGTTTGTTCCTTTTTAGGCGGGGTTGTTGATTTTTGTGTTCCACAATTAAAGGAATTATCTTGTAGCACATTGCCAGGCTTTCCGACATTTACTTAGCAGCTAGCTGCCTTTAGTTTCTAAAAGCAGCTAGCGCGTGTGGGGTTGTGCAGGGGGAGGTTTGCACAGGATTAGGGTCTACCTGAATGCTTGAATTATTCTCTATTTAGCTTATTTGCCATGCAACCCTCCTGCCTGTCATGACAGTGGCGGGTGCAGCTGGCCGTCTATGTACTCAGCTGGGCCTCCCCGGCCATGCCCACCTTCCCTTGTCCCTGGAACACACTACAAAGAGCTGGGTGTAGACGCCCCCCAACCTGCAGTGCAGAGTGGGGGGCAATCCTCTCTTCTCCTTGCCCTACAGCGTTCATGGGTTCATGTCATCTCTACCCTACCAACATCACTGCAACCACACACACACACACACACACACACACACACACACACACACACACACACACAAACAGCACTATGTGCTACAAA
>JAODOY010013423.1:4832-27670 GCA_025399855.1 Forbesichthys papilliferus | reverse complement strand
TTGTACATGTGTGGATGAATGATGCAAGCTGCAAATTAATTGCCCATTTTTTGGGATCAATAAAGTTTTCTTCTTCTTCTTCTTCGTCTTCTTCATAGTCCATTAACGGCAATATTTTTCAGATTTGATAGATATTTCATAGTTATAGGTATATTTTTCCGAGTCAACGGTACATTTAGCGAATCGACGTATTTACATAACCGGTGACGTCGGTTACGTCGACTAATCGCCCCAGCACTAGTGCTATGTATTAGCTAGTTGGCGGTGATTAGGTAAAGAAACAAGCTAGTAGAGTATATTAAGTGGTGAAATGTGCGTGTCATATGTGTTCTGTGGCATTGCCAATTATAGGTTGATGTGATAGATGTTTCCGGAACATAGTTAGTTGTTAAAAAGTATTCGCTTTAGGTGTAACCTGAGCTGGCTGATCCACTCAAAGTCATTCACGCTGGAGACCCCCTGCTCCACCAGCTTAGCAATCACATCCTTAGCATGGACCTCGATGACGATGAGGGCCGACAGCACGGCTTTCTGCATGCGGGACAGATTTCCCCTCACCAGACACACCAGGTCATCCAGCTGCACAAAGCAGGGCACGACATGCACTGTGAGTGACTATACCGCTGGTATCACCGCCTTCGCTATTGATGAGGGCTTTCTCATTGAGGACATTAGGTGGTTTGACCTGTTTCTGGAGCTGGGGGTACAGGCGGCTGGCCAGGTCACCTATCTCCAGAGCCTCAGACACCTCCGACGTCCAGAAGACCTGACAGCCAGCAATCACCACTTGGCCAGGCCACGATAACACCCACTCTGTACGTGGTTTCTGGATAAGCGTCAGGGACACACAGAACAAATAAACCGTTAAATTATAATTTTCTAATTCAATGCACAGAATAAAAGAAAATACATTATGGTCATCGGTGTTGACCATTCATATCCTGTGTGGAATGGATACAAGACAGCATCCAGACCTCGGGGTAGACTTTGAGGGAACGCTCAATGTTATCCCTCAGACTGGCCTTCATAGACAACTCCACTTCCTTCAGCCAGTCCTCCACGTTACCGCTGGGCCACACAGGATCAAACAGCATCACCTCCTCTCCCTCGGAGGAGTACATATGTGTGATTTGACCGTCTGCCTGGAAGCGTAGCTGTGGGACAACACGGTACAGTAGTCAAATCACTTACGATCATGCAACACATGACATTAAACATTTAAAGCAATCTTGTTCTGTTGACCTTCTGGTGACCTCCTTCCCTCACTATACTGAAATACAGAAAGTGCACATGTTGTTCATGATTAAATAAAATATATTTCAGAACTGTACTGTATTCTATATATACTGTAGTGTGTATATATATATATATATATATATATATATATGCAGTTAGTAACACTATAACAATTGTTATTTTTAGAACAACATAACCCCTTTTTAAAATATAAAATATTTCATAATGACAGAATAGTCCTTGTCATAAAAACTCCACTGAGCTCTGCGGTGTATTAGGGATATTCAGTGTATTAGGAGCCTGTATCCCCTCTGCTTGGCCCTTAATAGGTCCCCCAATACTGAGATTTTAACCCTTCGTCCAGTACGAACCAGAGCAATATTCTCAAAGCACTTGCGGAGGTGAGGCTGAACAGCGGTAGGATCTTTAGTCTGGGACAGAATCTCCAGCAGCTCGTCATCTGACAGGAAGTAGAACCTAAATGAAAGCATCAAAAAAATATATCAGCTAACAGAACTATTCGTGCAAAAGTATATTTTGCTTTTGGTTTGCATAATTACTAAAAGTAGAATACACAATATTTTGTTGAAGTTAATCAAGTTGACATAATATAAAATTAGCAAGGTGCTTTTTAAGGTGAACTCATTCAGCATGCAGCCAAACATTATTAGGACTGTTGTTTAGCCAAACGTATTTGTAACAAACAAGCTGAAAAGATTGTAACAAGCAAAACAATATGCTACTGTTACTAGCTCCTGTATGGTTTCAAGGGGCCGTCATTGAATGTGTTGTGGCGGTTGGTTGTACCTGGGAAAGGCTGATCGTTTGGTCTCAAGGTATGCACTAAGGCCCTTCTGGACACACTCCAACTGATAGTTAGATTTTTTCAGATTCTGAAGCAGACCAGCTGTGCACAGGTCCAGAACCTGGAGAATAAACACACAGAAAACATCTGCACAGTGCCCCGTTACTATCTAACTAATTGTATTTATTGTGGGTCGCTGACCTTGGGGTTGTTGAAGCTGTCGCTCATGATTTCCCTCCAGACGCGCTCCATGGACCGATACTCCTTCGCTTCCTTGGGAAGTTGCCGGTTGATGTCTTCAGAGCTGAATATGGGCTCCAGATAGAGCCATGCGCGCTGGCACATCAGCCACTCCTCCAGCACATCCTGTAACCACCACCAGAGGGAAGCAACACAACATATAAGCATAAGCGACTGATATTTGAGACGTCATCACATGGTCGCGCGCGCGCGGGCATGTATGTGTATGTATGTGCCTGGGCTATCCTGAGCTTCTTGTCCCACGTAGTGATGCGTTCCTCAAAGGGCTTCTTGTAGGGAGAGAAGACCATGCTCTGAGTTGTCACCATGTGGTCGTCCAGCAGCTGGGAGATCTCATCTGTGCTCTTTAAGATGTACGTGCCTGTCTCCTTGTAACTCTGCACATCAAACAGCACCGTGCTCCATTCACCCTCCATCTTATCCAGAGCCTATATGGATGGAGAGAGGATGTTTCAAAAGCTGGCTGTTTGTCACAATGCAATAGAGCAAGCCACACTGGTGGGTCTGTTAGCTGTACCTGCTGGATGGTGTACTCCTTCCCTGCAGCCTCAGCCACCTGGGATATCTGCTCTATGTGTTTGTCCAGGCCCAGCTCCAAGCAGCGCGTCAGAGTAAGGTCGTCCCTGGGCTTGACGTTCACCTGGATGCTCTCAGACAGCTCCTGCCAGTGGCGGCTCTTCATGCCCGGGTTCCGCAGGCTCTGGATAAGAGGAATGTTGGGACGGAAGTTGTCGATCTTGATGCGGATTACATCCGCCACCTCCTGGCAGTCTGCACAGGGACAGGGAGGTAGATATCTTAGCTGAGACGAGCTCGCTAATATGAGCGCAATGCTTTCTCACAGCTCCAATTCAAAGTCTGTACACCGCCACTCACTGGGGAATTCCTTGAACTGTTTGGCACACTTGTGCATGGTAGTGAAGGCATTGTTCACATTGTGCTCCAGCTGTTCTGGGTCGATGAGCGATAGGGGGTCATGGAGCCAGCTCTCTTGCCATTGTATCCAGTCAGATGTGGTGATCCAAAGATCCCCAAAGGGCTGAAAGTCTTTGGCCATCTTGTATAGATGCTCATACTGTGGCATATAACACCATATTATACAAAGAAATAGAAAGAAAAAAGTGTATTTCCCTGAAAAATGCTGCATTATATTGTTCTTTTCATTTACATTTATGACGGGTATATCAAAGAGACGCTCTCTGTTGTTGTAGCTCTGCGCCATCGCCTGGCATTCCTTTAGTTGCTTAGCCACACGTTTTGCCTCGTTGGCTCTCTCATGTGCCCGACTAATGTCGTCGTAGGCAGCAAACCCACTGACCAGCATCTGTAAACAGCAGCAGTGATCAGCAGCCATCACTAAAGCATATGTGCTAAAACTGAATACTACGGTATGGTGGTCAGCAATATATGTTTGTATGTATGAATGTTTGGGAGTGGAAGGAAGTTTATTCCATATTCTGGCACATGAAGCATGCAGAATCCTAACCACTAAGATACATTCATTTATATTTGACAGATCTATATAGAAATATAAAAGTGTTCTTACTAGCATTTTAACATGCACTTATTCACATCGTTATGAACAGATTTGGGAAAACTGTAGAACAACTGACTTGCAAATTTTCCAGTTGATCTGCAAGGGTAATCTGGTTGGCCAAATGGACTGTGTGGAAGTGGTCTTCATTTTCTTGGTGCGTGGCTACAACTTCCTTAATCTGCTTCATTATCATATGAGGCCACACAATGGCTTCCCACCTACACAGAGCAAAATATGAGAGCAAACATTTCCCTGCTTCTAATTTTTTGTTATTAAATACACCATAGATTCGCATGGAGTCTGTGTTAAGTGATGCGCTCCTGGTGCCACATCCTTGAGGGTCTGGGGTATGTTTGTGTGTAAGCTC
The DNA here is from genome assembly GCA_025399855.1 of Forbesichthys papilliferus. Lineage (NCBI taxonomy): Eukaryota > Metazoa > Chordata > Actinopteri > Percopsiformes > Amblyopsidae > Forbesichthys > Forbesichthys papilliferus. Next base: position 23,464 of record JAODOY010013423.1, on the reverse strand, counting down.
GTTCTGTCAATATCTTCGGGGTTCCATTCTCTGACTGAGATTGAGGTGGCTGGGGAGCGGGACTGGGGTCCCTGGTGGTTTGTGTTTTGGAGATAGTGGGAATGGGACTCCCGATGGTCGTTTGTGATTGGAGGGTTGGGATGATGAGTGTAACATAAGTGGTGTTATTTTTTTATTTTTTTATTTATTTATCTTTTATATATTGTATTGTTTTTACTAATTTTGTATTGTTTTTATTGACATTGTAGTGTGAAGCACTTTGTGTTACATGAATTTGTAGAAAAGTGCTATATAAATAAAAATTGATTGATAGATGATATATTTAAAGTTTGGCTAGCTGTATCATGACTTTTAGATCTACAAGTCATGATACAGCTAACCAAACGAAATAAACCACTGCTCTGCCTCTCATCTCTCTGCCTGTTGACCAGAACTTAGCCCAGCTCATTTGGGAAACCATACAGTATCAATGATCTGCACTGCTGTTTGATTGGTCAATGAGACTCACTTTAGCATGCCAGCATGTCCACATCGAGGTGTGTATCAAAAATATTGTACAATGTATTGCATACTGCAGATTTAACATAACAGTTTTTTTTTTACATTTGAATGAAAATATAATATGTCAGTAAAAGCTGCTCAATAGAATTTGCAAAATATATTCCAATTACTATTTTGTGATGCTGTTATAATCTATTTTAAAGACTACATTGCCCCATACTGGTTCATGTTAGTATATTCTTTAATATCTCCTCTTAAGATATCTCCTTACGTCAGCACACAATTTTGCCGTAATGTTGGTATTAATTGCGTAAACGGTGATAATAAATACAATGTATTTCACTCATAAGGGACAAGCGTAAATAATTGTATGGATTGTAGATGTGTGTGTGCATACTTTCTATTGAAGTCCTCATTTGAAAGGCTGTAGAAGAACTCTTCAAATATCTTATAGTCTGACAGGGTCTTTGTTAGAAAATCCTGTTGTGGGAAGATTAGATGTGATGACAATTATGTGTTGAAACAGACAAACGTGTTGAAACAGTTAAAACAGAAATGTGTGTTCATTCTGCCCCCATCTGTACCCCGTGAGTCTTGAGTTCGTTGGGAATTTGATTCATCCAGTCTCTCTGTTCTGCCAGCTCCTCGATGCTGTCAGGCTTGATATACAGCTTCTCGGTGATAGCTTTGTACTGTTCACATACCTGGAAACACATACGTAAACACAATGGAACACAAAGCGTATTTAAGTTTACAAACAGGGGTTCTATGAATTCTACATTATGAAGAAATTAAAGTTATTCTCAAAATGAAAGCTGAAACTAACACATGTATTTGCTCTTAGGACTTGCCTTGTCAACTTGTTTACGCAACTTAATGGCAAGGCGGTCTAGGACTGCTTTAGCGAGAGCCCTTTTTTTGTTAGATACAGTCTGGCGCACAGAATCCACTTTGACGGTGAAGGCACCAATGTCAATGGAAGAGGGCAGCAATAGATCCAGCCTTTCTGCCTCCTTAAGGTGCTCGTTGACCATTTTCTTCATCTCCTGGGCCGTTTGGTCCCCCTGTTTGCCCAGGCTGAAGAATAAATAAATGTTAAATAAACAAAATGGTTTTTACTTCTTTATTTAGGGGGGACTCTTTTCTTTTATAAAGATGTGTTTCATCTTCATGAGGAGACAAATTAGTGAAAGACCATGAATCTGCCAATATCAATATATGCCAATGATGATGTTGTGAAATTCTCCAGTCTGCAGTTATTATTACAAAGAAAAATTCCTGGTACTTACCTGAGGAGTGTTTCAATGTCTGAGTTGTGAAGTTCCAAGTATTTCTTATACTCAGCAGCATATGCTCTGAGGGGTACGGTGGCTTGGCGCAGAGCTACGCGGATCTTCTCTCTAAGCTCACACACGTCTGGCTCACACAGAAATACTGACTCCAGGACGAGAACGTCACCAAATAACAACCTCTTCATCAGAAACTGCCATAAAATAGAGAAGAGAGGCAAAGTTCATAACTGCCATTAGTCATGTTGTTGTGTCTGGTGTGGCGTAGGACACGATAGGTACCACCTGACCTTGTCCAGCTGTCGTATCCTGTGTGTGGCCAGAATGCCCTTGTCAAATAGGTCAAGGACACAGTTCTCAAAGCTCTCTAGTGGAGTGTTGTAATGAGCCCCGGTCTTATCAAGAACCAAGTCCACCAGAAAGACAGTGTTTCTCTTGGGCCTAAATAGAAATAGCAATTCATTATGTAACACACTGTAAAATGGCATGCCGTCACAAGAGACGAAGTCATGGTAAATGTTACGACCCTCCTACTTGTAGGGGCTGGCGATGAGATTGTTTCCCCACACCAGGTCCTGAGGACACACCAGTGCACTTTCACATGCTCCCAAGAGGAACTCAGCCAGGCTGAGCAGTGAGTGCTCCACCAGGAAGCGCAGTGAGTCTTGCTGGTTGTAGCGCACCAGTTGCATGAGCCTGTACAGTTTGGACATCAGGTAAAAGTCCCAGTCGGACTGTTCCAGGTTATACCAGCCACGGCCTATGTCTTTCAGGTGGGAACGGATGGCTTCACACAACGTGGTCGACCATGTGTCTCGCAGGAAGGTGGTTACCTGGAGAGGAAGAGAGCTCACTGCTTTGCTTTTGTCACAGACAGTTGTTCTGCATAAATCCTTGAAGTACCTGTATGTTTCAGCTACCAAATGAACACATTGTTATATTATGTCAGCCGCAGGTAGTATTATTACTCTTGAACAAAACAATGACACGTGTTTGGGTTAAGGAGAAAGTCTTTAACCCAATGGAAGATGGAATAAATGAAATCGAATTAAATTAAGGATAGAATGGTCTGTTTAATGGTCTTCCTTGAATTAAGTTGGATTTCCTGAGCAATTTGAGTAATACATGAAGATTCTGCGTGCCTAATTAAAGCAGTGTACGTATTCGTCAGATTTAAAGAATTTGGCCCTATTATATTCTCTAATGTTTTAAGAGACCTGTTTTTAAATCTTTTTTTTTTTAATAATTGTTGTAAAAGACAGAAAAAGAGTTGTCCTCGTACCTCTGCATGTCTCTGAGACTGGATCCGCTCAAAGCGCTCTAGGACTTCAGCCTTGGTCAAGGTAACATCGAACAGACACAAGCTTGTAACCTTGCTGCACTCATCCCAAACTACTGCCAATAAACGGACCACCTCTGGTCTAGTCAGCAAGGTCTTACAGACAAAAGAAGCTTTGTTCTCTTTGAAGGGATAGTCTGGGACAGACGCCAACCCTGCAGATGTGTTTAGCATATAGAGTATATGATGTTAGATATTGGATTGAAATACACCTTACCTTTCCATTTTGATTCAGTAGATAAAAAAGCACACCTCTTTCTGGTACATGTTCAGGCTCCTTTGGTGGCAGGGTTATATGTGGGAAGTCCTTATGATTGATCATGAGTTGGTTGTCCATGCTGATGCAGTTCATAGCATGGTGATACTTCTTCTCTAGTTGATTGACCAGGCGGTCAAAATGCTCCTGCACACTGCACACACAGCATGAAGGGGATTTACAAGACTCAACTGATACTCCATAGTATACAAATGGAAATGGAACAACAAAGTCATTGCTCAGTCAATGTTAATATAAATGCTCACTTTATCAGTCGAATCCAAGGCGTGGCAAAGATGCAGGCTTTGATCTGTGAGAGGCTTTCTGGGTTAATAGCGGGCGTACCTGACCACATAGGCATGCAATCGATAGCAAGGTTGTAGAGGATCAGAGCCTCAGCGCTCTCCCTCGAGCGCTGGGCTAAGTGGAAACGCTCTGCGAAGGCACGCGGGTCCTCAGCACAAAATAATAACCTGATCCTGGGCACCCAGTACCGCATAGCCAGCAGCGTAGTGTTCACTGCTCCTTTTGTTAGTTAGAGAAAATTTTGATTAGAAACCAACTAAATGCAGCATGGGAGTACAAACACACAACATTGCAGCGATTAAAATAGACACCTTCTGAAACACGAAAGACTCTCTAATCATTCTAAAAAACAGACAAGACTGACTTGTTCATGCTAGCTTTCCCCATGGCTTAGCGTGGTTGTAGCTCTTAGCTCTTATGGGTTTGTACAGTCATTACTGTTTTTGCTTGAATTTTGTTGTAGTGTCCTTGTAGTTTCTTGGAAGGCGCTTGAAAATGTCTTGTAAATGTCAGATTTCCCACTCTAAGTCAAGTGAATTTCCCTGATTATTCCATGACTCTCACTGACTAAAATGTTAATTTCCATTATCCATATTTAATAGAAAAACAGGCCACCATAACAATGTCTGTGTAAAAGGGACAAACAGCATGGCAACGATAAACGAAAACTAAAGATGGATATTTTGCAAAGGTACTACACATGTAAACAAGGAGGGGAATGTTTCCCAGGAAATTTTACTGCACTCTGGTTGATATTAAAGCACAAATTGGGCCTTTTCTCCATAAATGTATAGAGGAAATACCTTAATGTATACAAAGGGCAACACAAAATTCAGGCACCAGGTGAAAAATATAATGCAGGAAGGCTCTCAGGCATTTTGTATTGGTTTAAAATTCTCCTGTAGATCAAAATTTCTCACTTAATTTTATTCGAGTCTAATAGCATAGGCATGCTTTACTCTTCTGTCCTATTTTGTGTATTTTGTTTGGGGAAGTAACTTCTTTAAATGTGCATGTGACTCTTATTAACGACAATGACAATGTGGCACTAATTCACATTAGCACATCACACACTAGCGTGATTGGTTGAGACCTCTCAAAATCTAATACCACATCCAGTATCATGTTGATGTATGGCAACTAAAGTATTACACACAGTGTTTGATTAATGAGAGCATTCCACACACACAACTAGTGCTTATTCATCCCTCTACTAACTTTTTTGCACACTAGGTAGGTGTACTGTTACGTGCAACAACACAATCAGGGAGTGTACTTTTAAACTCACCGCCCTGGCCTCCGTTTAGAATAGGGTTCCCCTCGCTGTCTCTCACTCTGCCATCTTCGTCAGCCTTCTGGACCAGGTACTGTCTTTTCTCTGGACAGTAGTCAAGAACTCCAACAAAATGCCAGCTGTATTCCAGGGAGGGGTTTCTTGGGTCCTCTACAGAGAAATAAAGTAGAACAAGTACAATGTGACAGAAGGATGAACAAAATAGTATTTCTATGAATGAAAACACTATCTTGTTTTATGGAGTCAACCTGCTGGAAACGTGTCAGTTGTAGGCAGCAAGGCTTTAGCAGGTAGAGGTTTGCGATCAGGTGATTCCTCCGAATAACCCATGGCCAGCCAATCGCTGGGAGTACGGCAGTCATAATCATCATTATCAAATATCTGGAGGAGAAACCATGTGGAGATGAATGAGTCAAGGCATATTTCAAAAGCAATTTGATGGTTAAGTAGAGCTTAACAAACCTCCAAGTCCAGGTAGTTTGTCACTGGGGTGTTGCCGTTTGTTTCACTTTTGTGTCTTGGCATCAACTGGTTAGAGTCAATGCCTTTCTCTTCTAGGAGCTGTGCAATATCTAGCTTCAGGTACTGCCTTCTACGTCTAATGGAAGACATACAAGTTGGAAACGCTTTCTTTTCCGTGTAATTCTTGTGTGCATCTGACAACTTCTTTGTATTAATATGTACATTATTAATGCACACATTATTATGTCCATTAAAAGCACCTACCAACTACCAACAAAATACATTTGCTGTACTGTATCTGGATTTGTTTTAAAGAGTAAAACACCCTCAAATGTGTTTTTTGATCTGTAAACTGAGTAATATGAATTAATTGTGACGGTGTTAATATTGACAAAACCCCCATTTTGAGAAATCTGCATGTTATGGGCTGAAAATAGCTCTACACATCATATCCATTTAAGAATAGCCCAAGGACCTGGCTAGCGTACGTGTTTTCTTTTTGTGTACTCGAGCATCAACAATGCTGTCTAATAAGATGCGTGTTGCCTACCTCCCACAGTCCACACCCTTGATTGGAAAATGAATGTGCTAGAACTTGAAACCACGCTCATTTGGAAATATATGCTGATGGAAACTGAGCAGCCAGCAACATCTGACTCAAATTCATGCAGCCCCCCATCACCCAGACTCCCTGAGCTCCTTGCATACTTTCTATACTTCTAAAATGATGCAGTGGGTAAAGTAATGCTCCAAACTGGGGTGAATTGTAAAGTTTACTTTAAGTTTAAGTTTAAGTTTACTTGGACTTTAACCAATAAGGCCAGTGTATTTTGGTTAGACAGTATTATTTATATTTTGCTCAACAAGGTTTGCTCAACTAGTGTTTGCTATGACTGTTATTCTACAGAAGGTCTATCTATACAATTCAGTATCTTATATAACCTGTTTGTTATATAGCCCCCCCCCCCCCCCACATACCCCTTAATGATTCATCCCTGATAACATTCCACCCTATTTTATTGTAATTATATCAGTTGTTTTATGTTATTTGCAGTAGCTTAAATGTGGAATATGTACTGTACACCTTCCATTTAATTCATGTCAACAATTAATTAATAGACTGAGCAAACTGTAGCTTGTACCATGACACAAGTATATGATGGGCATTTGTAGCCTACACTGCATCATATAGTAATGGGATAAGTGCTAGTTATTGTATATATTATATTATTTATTTCTCTTTCTCTGCACAGAAGAAGGAAGAAGGCAGAACTGACAGATGAAAAAATAAGCATCAAGCTTGAAACGGGATGTTATATATTTGCCACACAACCATTATCTATTTCCTGCAGGGAATGTGGTGCAGAAAATAGGTTCTCATCAAACAAGGGTTTGTGATTTCCCCTTCAGTGATCACAGCCAAGAGCCTCTGTCAATGTTAAATGCATGTTAATATAAACAGTTTATTCAATATGACTATAACTAAAAGGATTGCTTGCTTTTTAAATTAACGCACACAAACATACCTCTCTATCTCTAACTTGCGGGGGATCTGGCCAGGTTTGGTTATGTAGGGCAGCTGCACTTTGGGTTTATATGAACCAGGATAGAAGTCACTGTCCTCTAGGTTCTTAGTGGTAGGAGTCAGGAACATTCCCACTGACAGCCATACAGGAGATTATACAGAAAATTATCATCCATTCGCTATTTCTTGTACAAACTGACTGAATTGCAAAGGCAGCATTTAATACAGTATCTTACCTTTTGGAGTGCTGAACTTGGTGCTAACTTCATTCAGTAAACTGTGCTGGATATCTGGTTCCTTTCGGAAGGACTAATAAATTAGCTCAATATTCCATCTTGAATCTCTAAAAAAAGCTCTATTTGTGTGTACCAGTAAATAGATTATGTGAATGTTGTGGTTTGTTACCTGGGGCGTGGATGTGCTAGGTTCTTCAACAATGTCTTGTGAGTAGATCCCTATCTGTCGTTTGACTGGGAATGTGACAGGAGGGTACTTGTACTTTCTAAGAATGGCCAATGGCGAGGGGTATGGTAGTGTGTCATCTGGTGGATGTGGTACCAATACCCTGAAACAAGGCAGCCCGTGTCAGATAATACAATATGATAGCGACACAATAATACTGATAATACATTTACACCAAGTAACAATGTGTACACCTTCGATTGCGGTCTGGCGGTTTGCCAAGAGGTGGATGGGGCACCATTTGTCTGAAAAGCGGGATATAAATAATTAGTTGACAACATTTGAAAGAAACTTTCACTTAAAATAGCATTCCTAGATTTGCTTCACAAATCCAAATCAATTATGTTTACATTATTGATGTGATGTGAGCTATATCATGTATGAATTGCATATTGTCTTTAAAGCTTTTGTGGTATGATTTGATAGTTGCAACAAGAGATCTACAAAATAAGGAAAGAGCAGGACTATGTAAACCCCAAGCCCATCCCCTCCTCCTCTGCTTGCCCCCTCTGGATTCTGTTGGTCTGTTATTATAAAGCCTATTAACAAACCTGTTAATAACCTGTTAATAATCAAAAAAGTTACATTATATGTGTTTGCCAGTGTTGAGCAGTAACTAGTTACTAATTAATGTAATATTACTTTTTTCAGTAACTAGTAGTGTAAAAAATGTCTATTTACAAACCAGTAATAATATGTCATTGTCATTATTAAGTATGCTGCATTACTGTGTTAGAAGAACAAAGTGGCAAAGCAGGGTAGTGATTGTGAAAGTAATATAGTAATGTAACGAGTAACGTAACTAATTACTTTTAATACCCAGTAATAAGTAAAGTAATATTATTTTTTAATAAGTAATAAGTAAATAGTAACTTATTACAATTCTAGAGTAACTTGCCCAACACTGGTTCTTTCCTAACCACTTTGGGCTGGGACAAACTAATTGCAAATAATAGGAATGAATAACCAGTCAAACTGGATAAAAATGTCCAAAAAACGTTTGGTGATTAAATTGTGTTTTCCTTCACAAGTATGGTATGTTTAAACACTGTGTGCAATTTCATAATGAGAGACTCTACATTGATCTGAATACAAGGACTATTATTTTCTGCACAGAGCAACATAAATCATTACATTGTATATTCCTACTTCTACTACACATGCGCAAAAGTGCTATTTTATTGACTTCTCCCAACTCAGAAGCAGGTAGAACACAGTAGTAGAATATAGTAGAGTACCCATGCCCTGTCAACAGGTAGAATACAGTAAGTACAATATTCTCTGGCTACAGGTCCTTTCCACACGTGAATGGTAAGCGGTGGAAACAGCCCCCACCCTACCAAACAAACACGTTTGTGGACAGCTGTGTTTCAAAACATTATCACTGAGTTTATGTGGGGTTCTGGAAGTCAATGAGTGTGCCTTTAACAATATAGTCAGTGTAACATTTATATGTGTCATTATGTAGGTCCTAATGGTAGTAATAGCTACGTTACTTCCTACCTTTCGTCAAATTCTGGTGGTTTATCAGTTGACTGATGCGGCTGCTTACTTTCCATGCTGTGAAGAAGAAATCTTTTAAAAACCGTACATTGAAGTAGCGTAACTGGCAGTTGGTTGACAGTACACTACATTACGGTACCGTACACGGTACCAGTACTACCAAACACAAAAATGTCAATTAAGTACGGTAATTAAACTACTGTACGGTACGTAATGTACGTGTATATAACGGAATGCTAACGCTAAAGTTTCGTGAAGGCAACAGTAACACCGTACTGTAGGCTACCATACCGTTACCGGTAGGATACACACAGTTATATGGGTTAGTTTTGGGAACACGTACAACCAATTATTTCTAAGACATATTATTCAGTGAGGCACATACCTTTATACAACTTAATTTGCGTTGTCCATTATTTACTTAACTAAACAACACAAGCGATCGGCTGTTTACGTTACGGTAACGTCTTTTTTGTTTTGCTTGCAGAAATCTTGGTTTCCAATAAGTTAGAAAAAACGTTGGGGGACGAGTCAAGCAGGCAACGGTTGTTAAGGAAGTTTTATTGTTTGACAGATGATGGTGCCAGAGAGCTTCACTGGACCCAACGATGGGTAGACCATTTATATAATTCTATGGGGTATATGGCGTAGTTCCCAAGTCATATGACCAAGTCACACATGAGAAGGTGACAGGCTATTACATACAATATAGGCTACCAAATAAATAGTATTTAGCCTGACACCAATCTGGATAAAATCACCGTAGTGACAAGCCGACATAGGATTGATATGTTTGCTTGTTGTATCCTCAGAGTGTATCTGGTTGTATCATAGATTCCAATTGCATAGGCTATTTTGCTTACTTAGCCTACATAGTAGGCCTACATAGTAGGATATGCTACATATATGACACACTACCATAGCTATATGCCTACTCTACAGCATGCTTGTAGCTGAAATGCAAGTGTATCATACAACGATACAACAATCAATACAATAAAAATAAAAATGATGAAACAGTCTACTATATCGCTATCGTTAGATAGTGGTTTATTACATGTGGCAAACGATTGAACAACATTAAAACAGAATAGCCCACAATGGATCAATTATATAAACATTTGTGCAAAATACAATGCTGGAAAACTATTAAATAAAAAAACATAATAGACATAAAGTAAGATAGGCATATGAGATGCAATTATAGCTAAAATATCTTAAAAGTCTGGAGAAAGGTTTATTTTCTTAATTCAAATATTTCACATAAAATGATCTCACACAAAATGTTACAACAAGGAAAACCGTAGCACACACAGGCCTATACCCAATCTGTGCTAGATACTGTATGCTATTGACAACAATAAAAAAGAGGCAGTAGGCTACATACAGACAATCCTTGTGACCATTGTGGCCACCTTCTACATATTTCCCATCCCCATAGAAATCTCAAAGAAAACAATAAAAAACACTCTAAAGCAACTGAATTCCTGAATCTTAAGTAGCCAGGCTACTACATGGGGTAGAACGCCTTTTCTATATAATAACATTTTGAATACTTGATTTAAACTCTGATCTCAGCTGAGAAAAAGCTTATTTGGGTATTTATTGTCATCCCAGACAAAGAAACCAGATGTGAAGAATGACTATAATATAAGCCAAATTATAGCCCATTAGCCGGTATCTTAATGGGAAATGGTTGTTTGCTGCTATTCTAATGTTTTAAATATCATAGCCTTACATTTAATTAACACTGAGTATGCAATAGAATCAAGCAATATTTTATTAATTTCACGGTAGTTTCAGTTTGACTACCAACATGTCTCTCCGGCCCTAAGGTGGCAGTAAAGCACAATTACAGTTCGTTTCCCAATTTAAATTGAAACCACGGAAGAAGATCTTATGGTTTCATCACATCACACTGACTTTACAGTTTTTCTATCATTAAATATATAAATGAATACTAATAAAGAAAACAAAAGCACGCATACCAAATTATATTATAGCAAAACATGGTAAAAATGATAAGGAACTGCTGATATCTGAATCTAATTTGGAAAACTACATTTCCCAAGCATGTAATGCTGTTCTTGATAAAAGACTTCGCCTGAATAGATTGTTCAAAACGAATTATTATAAATTCTTTATATCTTATTTACGAACTAAATATATGCAGACGTATTCGCATTTAACATGTTATATTAAGGACATATTATTATTAAATGTTTTCTAAAGACTTGTGGAATTTTAATGAGTTTATTACTGGCACACAGAGCCAATGCTTGTGTCGAATTCACCCCTACTGAGCCTGGGTTGGTTTGGTTTACTATGGCGGCACAGATGGCGGTAAATTCAGGTGTGAAATATCTTGTTTTCAAATCATATCGTAAATAATATAGCATTTGTTTTTAGATACAAGTTGTTGTTTATAACCCCACATGTGTACATTTATTTTTAAATGCCACAGTAATTATATCTTGACAACATGGCATGCCTAAACTTAGGCATGTCGGCTAGGCTAACTTAGCTTCGCGTGCCAGTTCATCTCGACTGTTAATACAATGTGTCAAATAGGTGATGATTTTGTTTCATGTCCCAATGAAATTAGTAATATTTCAACGTATGCAATAGCTCTGTTTGACACCAGAGGTGTCAGATGGTATTTAATTCAATCCAAGCTTGCTAAAGGAATGGTGCAGGGCGACTGCTACACAATCAAAACATCAGTGTGGGAATGTTGCCAGATACATATACACAAGATAAACCGTTCGAAAGCTAATAAATAACCCACCCTAGGAGCCAGTCTGTGGGGACCATTGAAGGAGTTATGGGAGACAGTAGAGGGTGCCGTGTGGAGGAGGCAACCAGAGAGTGTCCATCTCCTCGACCTGCAGCTAAAGAAGCACAAGCCACTCTTTTTGTCGCTCTTCAAGAACCCTGTGAGTTGATGTACACTGACCCTGTCACTCTTTATAATTTGTATTCATTTCATGTTATCTGTTTAACTTAGTTTCCCCTTTGTATTCCCCAGCCAAAGAGTGCAGAGCAGAGGGAGAAGGTGCGCAAAGCGAGCACAGAAGGAATAGCTATCCAAGGGCAACAGGGGCCAAGGCTGGTTCCAGAGCAGCTCCTGACAGAGGCTTTCATCCTGAGCGACCTGTTTGACATGGGGGAGTTGGTAGCTCTCGAGTTGTTGTTGGCAGGTAAATATGCAAACGAGAACATGCAATACAATACATCAAACCTGATACATGTACCACGAACCTGGAAACTCTACATAACAGACTAGAGCAGTTTCCCTCTTTAGTTGTCATCCTGTGGAGATATTGAAACAAATTATGCAGCTTGTCTTTGGACACAAGGGAACTATTCTTTTATAATAGGTGGCACTTGACAAGCGTGTCTCTGCTCACCCTAGGTGAGCACCAGCAGCCACATTTCCCAGGGCTGACACGGGGGCTTGTAGCGGTACTGCTCTACTGGGATGGGAGGCTCTGCTTGGCCAATTCCCTGCGCTCACTCATCCAGTCACATCAGGGCAAGACATTCACCCTGGAACTAAGGTAAAGGCCTCCCCCCCCTCCCTCCCTCTCTCTCTCTCTACCACCGCCACGGCCCAGTTATTTACAGTCCCGGTATTTGACATGCGCTTCTCATTGTGTCACACAAGCAACGTTACTGTATGTTTCTACTTTTTGTTTACGTATTGTTTACTCAATGTCCCTCAGCGAGGAGCTGGTGGCACTGACCACGCGCTTCACAGATGAGCTCATGAGCGGCGGTCTGACCAAGCGCATCCTCAGCCTGGTATCGGAGATCAGTGTGGCGCGGGAGTTTGAGCGGCTGCAGAAGGCGCGTGGACTGGGCAATGAGAAGCACCGGAAGGAGGTGGGTGCTGAATGTTAACACGGACAAACAAGTCATAAGCTAGCTAGTGTATGACCGCTTACCTGCTTGCCGTTGACGAGACATTGTTGTGCTGTGTTGTTATTGTGCCATTTCGTTACCAGGTGTCTGACCTCATCAAAGAATGTAGACAGGCATTGGCGGACAGCCTGTTTTCCTGGACCTGCCAGTCCGCCCTGACTAAAGATGATACCCTGGCACTGATTGGTCACCTGGAGGTGGTGACACTTGAAGCCGATGGCTCATTGGACAGTGTGAACCTGGCGCTGGTCATGGCACTGCTCTACTGCTTGGATGTCAGCTTCCTGGAGCAAGGCACAGAAGATAGAGATGGTGAAAGAAATGCTACACAGATTTGTAGGCATAGTGTGTAACTGCACAGTGCTAGAATAACTGGTGCATTGTAGAAACTAGTCTTATGGAAACCATTTTTGATGTTTGAAGGCTCTCTTGTATTCAGTCTGTTGGGTGTTATTGGTCAAAGGTAGGGCTGTTAACACAATGCATTGCTGAACGCCATTTGCGTTGAGTGTTTGAGGTCTAGGTTAGCTGTTCTGATTGGTTGTATCGCTTTTGCTCCCATGTATTAAATCATGTTTCATGTCTGGGCATAACTATGTCCAGACAGTGTCTCTGGTACAATCTATATTGTACAAGGATGCACACTCAGTATGTCTGGACCTGCTAACTGTATGTTTGAACACAGGTGTTTTGCTGGTTTGAAGCTCAGAGAGATAATTTCTTCCCAATACCATTTCAAGTACAGGTATGTGTTTGACCGTGGCTAACCACTGTTGTCTTGTGTTCTGCCAGACCTGCTGCAAGCCTTGCCCATGCTGACGGAGAAGCAGTATGTGTCTGCAGTACACGCTCGTCTGATGGACGGCCAGTCCTGGAAGCTGCCTGGGCTGCAGGCTGTATGCCGGCTGGCCTGGGCCCTGGCTCTCAGGGCTGTCTCCCAGCTACCCCAGGGCTCCGGTAAGGCTGCTACAATATGCTATGTATGGTGCACTAGTGCACTAAGTTGTGTTGCCGTTGTCTCCACACAACAAAACCATAGCCTAAATATTGCTGGTCTTCCCATTCCACTGTCAACAACTGCCAAAAGCCTTGGTGTGACATTTGATAACTCCCTTTCATTTGAATCACACATCAAAACCATCACCCGATCATCCTTCTTCCACCTCCAAAACATATCCAGACTCCGCCCTTCACTTTACTATTCAAGCACTGAAACTATAATCCACGCCTTCCTGGATTCCCACATGGATTACTGCAACTCTTCTCTCTGGCATTCCCACCAATTTAATCAATAGACTGCAATTAGTTCATAATTCTGCTGCCAAATCCTCACCAATACAAGGTCAACAGATCAAATCACTCCAATTCGGATTCAACTTCATTGGTTTTCTGTGAAATTCCGTATAAACGTTAAGACTCTCATCCTCACATACAAGGCCCTTCTCAATCTGGCTCCCTCCTACCTCTATGACCTTCTGCCATATACTCCATACCGATTTCTCCGCTCCTCCTCTACAGGTCTTCTAGTCACCTCCCATTCCTCCTCTCCACCATGGGGGCTCGGGCCTTCAGCTGCTCTGCCCCCAGACTCTGGAACGCACTTCCACTGCACATTCAACATGCCACCACGGTCACCTTGTTTGCTTAGCTCCTCAAAAGTTAACCCACCTCTTCAAGGTTGCCTATGACGTTTGACCATTTGTTCCACTCTCAACTGACTGTTTTCTTTCGTTTATTTTGTATATATTTATCAGATCAAATGTTTATTTCTATAGTATGTATATTTCAGCCAGCTGTTTTATATCTATGTATTTGCTATGTAAGATGTCCTTGAGTGTTTAGAAAGGTGTCCCAAATAAAATGAATTATTATTATTATAATATAGCGCTTTTATCCAAAGCACTTTACATTATTTGCCTCGTTCACACACACATTCATACACCGATGGTGATGTCAGCCATGCAATGTGCCACCTGACCACCAGGAGCCGTTAGGATTATGTGTCTTGCTCAAGGACACCTCAACACTTGGTGAGGAGTTAGTGGGCATCGATCCAGTGAGTTCTTGATCACCTATCGCCCCGCCCTACGACTGCGCCACTTGCCCTGTATGCGTAATAATCAGAAAAAGGTGTTTTTGTTTTTAAAGTAATTGAAGTAATATTCAATCCATGTGTGTATCTTTTGAAGGCCTGGTGGAGTTCACAGAGGCAGACGAGGCTTTAGCTGACCATGCCCTTCTTGGAGACGTCTTTCTGTTTATGAAAGAGGGTATGCTGGGATGTGCAGGCTTCACCCAGGAAGAGTTCTATATCCGTCGCCTCCATTCCCTCATTACAGACTTCCTTGCACTAATGCCAATGAAGGTAAGATCTTATGTGTTTTTAAAGGGCCCATGCCACATGGTTCACATAGTGGCAAAACATGTACATTCCCCTTGATTGCCTCCCTCTGGAGTGGAACACATTCTCTGAAGTTGGGTAGTTTCTAGCTGAAACAGCAGCTTTAGTGAGATTCAGTATTTCCACTACAAAATACATTACGTTGCACCAGACATTTCTTTATCTGATTGCCGCAAACTATTGCATCTTGATCAAATTTCAGGTGAAACAGCTCCGTAACCGTGCAGATGAAGATGCCCGCCTCATGCACATGTCTTTACAGATGGGCAGCGAGCCTCCATCATCCTTGCGTAGAGACCTGGATCACCTCTTGATACTGGTTTGTTTCTCTGTGGTTCATGTATAATGCATGCACACAGCAACACCAAATAGCACAGTTCACCTATTAGGCATTCATCTGACACTTGACCAATGAACAATCAAACTATTCTTACCGTGTCTCTCTCCTGCTACACTAGTTAGCTTCAGCCACACCTCCACATGTAAATAATTATTGCCGCGTCATGTGCAGACTTTTCCGTCCAAAGTCACTCTACGTGACATCACAGCTACCCTGCTTTCTCCCTAAATACCTGCAGCAGATTTAACACCTGTTTGCATTGTGTATCTATTCCCATTATCTTTCAAATGAAGCTATAAGTGGTCTCTGCTTTAGTGTTCCAAATTGTTGGTTGATGTAAAATGTGTCTATATGATATTTTAAACATTAATATAGCAGCATCCATCTACTAGGATATTTTTAGGCTGGAGCGGTGGGGCAAGCAATAGCTCAGCTCTATGACCATATGGGCCTGGGTTTGAATCTGGCCTGATGTATTTTCCATATCCTTCCCCGATATCACTCATTTGCTTCTTAGCTCTCTCTGTTGTCCCTGTTCATAAAAGAACAAAAGCAAAAAAAAAAGTGATTAATCACAGCATTTTGTGCGATTAATTAGTTCTTTTTTATTTTATTATCTTAGCCCTAAATGTTATATATTGCATAAATTCTTTGATTTAGCACTTCATCAGTAATATGAAGTATCAGTTGATAAATGGACTGCCCATTTACAGTGGTTGTTTCCTTGTTCTTCCTGCAGATTGGAGAGTTTTACAGTAAGGACCCATTCAGTCTGGAGCTAGGTCTGGAGTTCTGGTGTCCTACAGAATCTCTCCAACACACCTCGCTGCACGGGTCCTACCTGGGCATGGCCCTGCAGAGGCCCCCCCACAAACAGGTCTGTCACCGAGCTGGCTTTAACTTTTGTGTGATTTTTGAGAACAAGTGGGTATGGTGAGCAAAAGTGTGGACATTTTCAGTGAGTGTGTGAGTGCAGGACTTTTTGTTAAATGTAACCTGAATGGTTTCATTGTGATTTGAGACAATCCTATATATTATACTCTCCATATAGCATGTCAATAGAGCTGGCCTGAATGTTGTTTTTTGTAGCTTCGGAGTGTCTGTTGAAATCAATAGCGAAAAGACAAAGCTTCGTTTGAAGTTTGAAGGGGGAGATGATGGGGGGCGTGTCGGCACAAACTCCCATTCAGACATGACACTGTTCATAGTACAATGGAGCAATGTACAGCCTACACTACAAGCTATACCAGTACTGACTACAGGAGGATGTTTGTGTAGCTTAACTTGTACATATCTGTTATGGTTTCATACTTATTTCTTTTGACAAAATAAATAAATAAATAAAAAATAAAGACTGCTTGTACAGTACAGTTCTACAAGCGTTCGTTTGTTATAGTCTAATACGGTAAACATCAGCACGGCTCAGCTGTGAGGAGAGGGGCAGGGAGGGGGTGGGGGTTGTGACACGGACAGACACGAGACGACGTAAAACTCATACGGCAACTTAAGATCCATGCTCAAGATAATTAATGCTCAAGATAATTAATGAATAACTCTACATATCACAGATTTAGCTCAGACCAACATACCGGTACTTCAAATTTGAGGTAACATTGGTACTGTACGCACCTATACTCTATCCACCACTTAATCCACCATTCGATAATGGTCCAAAACAATCCTGTTACATTGGCAAATAACCAATCCAGTAAAATATTTAGTCCAAACCACATTATTAGATTAAGAAATTCTGTCTGCATCGACTGCTGTTGCAGTAATTTAATATTAACCTGCAGACATAACCTTCCATTCTGTCACTCATTTGCATGTTAGCGGGGCTGGTTGGGACATGAAAATAACCGCTGCAGTCTGACTGACAATTTAATTGAACGAATAGGAGCTCTGCTAAATCTTCAATAGCCAATGGTAGTCCGTGTTGAAACTACACCCCATCTCTCTTCTTTCAGACCACATAGTTGGACTGGTCAACAAGACAACAACTTGTCAGTGTATAGGCTTAACCAATGGAAAATTGAGCACATTTATTTCTTTTTTTTACAGAGAAAATACTGAGCTAAAAATAGAATATTCGAATCCCAAAATTAAGGCTCGAACACCTACACATCAAACGAATACCCGAATATTCTGGTCAAGCCATTTATGTCACAAGACAATATATTGCACAGAGAGGAAAAGGTTTTAAAATGTTTTATGAATTTGTGACTTTTACATTCTATCCCTTAATAATTTGTTCTATCTCCAATAGTGTGTATTTTTATTTTAACTGTTTGCGTTTGACCCAGTGCACTTCCAAATGTGTCCCCCAGGTGGTGTTGTCCAAGTTTGTGCGACAGATGGGAGACCTGCTTCCCTCCACGCTGTACATGCCGTACCTGCGCATGCTGAAGGGCCTGGCCAACGGGCCCCAGTGTGCCCACTACTGTTTCAGCCTGCTCAAAACCAATGGAACCCCCCACGGTGAGAACACCACCCCCCCTACTCATGTCTGCCATTCTGTTTTGATGTTTTCCACTCAAATAGAGAACATGCTCACATTACCTGTAAGCAAGTCTTGTAAAGACATAATAATAATAAATGTTAAACAGCAAATGTGTAATGCACTATTTGCATGATAGCATTATTGAGCAGCATCTTGCTTACTCATGTTTATCAGCCTAATCACCGTATAGTGTGTGTGTGTGCGTAGGTGATAACATCCAGGGAGTAGCAGGTAGCCCAGTGTCTTGGGAGCACTTCTTCCACTCTCTCATGCTGTACCATGAAAACCTGCGACGAGACATGCCCAATAAAGACGCAGCTCACTATCGCCACCCACCGATGAGGGGAATTACACAGAGGGAGCTGGATGGACTCACATCCTTTCTGCAGCTGCTAACAACTATCATTACATGGGTATGCAACAGTGTAGGGCTGCTAACTATCATTACATGGGTATGGAACAGTGTAGGGCTGCTAACTATCATTACATGGGTATGGAACAGTGTAGGGCTGCTAACTATCATTACATGG
>JAODOY010013412.1:16255-27672 GCA_025399855.1 Forbesichthys papilliferus | reverse complement strand
AGCTCGTTCCACCACTGTGGTACCAAGACGGAGAAAAGGCGAGACTTTGATGAGCGAGTCTTGATGCCTCGTAACGGGGGCATTGCCAGTCAGCCTGGAAAGTCTAGGAATAATTTTGAATGTGTCCAAGTAGCAACTGAACTTTCCAATCAGCATCGTGTTTAGTTAAACGGGCGTGTATTTCCAATCAGCGTCGTGTTTATAGCTATACGGGCGTGGTTTAGGTGTGGCGACAGCGAAAACGTACGAAAACGACCAGATGGTTCATCCAATCAACTGTCAAGTATTTGTTTTATATTCTATATTATATATATATATAGTATTTTTTTTTTTCAACTTCAAGTACAGACATTCACAAACCGTTTCAATGTACGGCTCCACAGATGGACTTGTGACAACAATTCCTCTGGCATGTCAGGTTAGGAGAATGCCACAACTAGCAACATACAAAACATCTGATTCATTCCAACACTGGGAATTTATCTGACAGTGAAATTGTATGGAAGTTGTCAAATGTAAGGCTGAAAAGCTGATGGTTTCAGAGTTGTTGTTCTGTGACTATTGTTAAGAGAAATGTGATATTCTGTGCAATTTACCGTATGTTATTACACGTGACTCATTCTGGTCCTCATAATTAAACATGGTCTCTCTCTCTCTATACATACTGTATCTCTATCTCTCTCTGCCACTTTGCAAAATATGACTCAAACAAACTGGTCAATGTAGTTGATCGTTAAAAGTTCAAAGTAATTTCAGTGTTTCGGTCCACCAAATAATTGGGGCAGACCTCAGTGACCTGCTTTCGCTGGCAGTCATTATAGATGTATTATAGTAATGAGATGATGGGAACTGTAATATGTGCCACTTAAGGCATTGGGGCAGCACATGGTTTGTCTTGAGGGTTTGCAGCCCTCCACCAGCTCCTTGATTTAAGCCCCAGACACGCTGCAAGCCCATCACCTTGACGCTGAAACTTGGTCGCTTGTTTACATCCAAGGCTCTGGTTGCCATGGTATCCCTCTCGTATCTTTCACACTCGAAATGTTTCAGCCAATCTGTCAATCGACAGTATCCTTAGCTCCCGTTGGTAGTCGCCTCAATCGTGTCGCCTGGAGTTAAGATTAATTTAACTGGGTACCTGCCCACTTTGCGTTGCCGACCGCTATGTCGCCCGTCAATCGACTTTCAAATGTCTCTCGTCGTTGCTAGTCGCTTGTAGTGTGTCCAGGGCAGATTTTTTTGATATTTCATGTGCAGGCTGTGAGGCAGGAGAAACCGACTGAGACACTACTTAAAAAAAAAATAATAATAATAATTTTATCCGACTAGTATTTATGGTTCCGACTAGCGATGGTCCCAGCGTTTAACCATTTAGCCGACTAATTGCGCACATCCCTAATTTATTATATTATTAAAATAACTAAATAAATTCAAATCAATGGCTAAACTTTCAAGAGCTGGAGCCAAGTATTTAAGGCCACAGGTTGTGACTAGTATCTATGGTCTACTGCAGTGGTCCCCAATCCTGGTCCTGGAGGGCCGCTGCCTGCATGTTTTAGATGTCTCCCTGCTCCAACACACCTGATTCTAATGAATAGCTCGTTATAATGACCAATTAATTTAAATCAGGTGTGTTGGAGCAGGCAGACATCTAAACCATGCAGGGCTGCGACCCTCTAGGACCAGTTTTGAGAACCAATGCTAACTTCCATCAATGTTATCACTCTCTACGGTACATTGCCTTCTCCCGTTCAGATCAGAAAACACAAACCGATATTCCTACATAGCTAAGTTGAACTTCTAAATCTTAAATGCATTACAACAGCTTAGCGCTGTGGACTTCGTAACTTGTAAAGCTGCATTTACTCACTGAACATGTAGAGGAAAAAGAAAGTGTATGCCTGATGCCACCTCAAGTAAAGTCTGTTTTATTTATGTAGCCCTTAATCACGTTGCAGTCTCAAAGGGCTGTACAGCCAAAATTTCACGTAGAAACCAACAACACCCCCTTAACCTGATCCTCCCCACGGGCAAAGAAAAACTCCCATGAAAACCATACAAAAAAAAAAAGGAAGAAACCTTGAGAAGGGACCACAGAGGGAGGAATCCACCCCTACAGGACGGTTAAGATGCAATAGGTGATGGTAGGCAAACAAGATTTAGCATTAATACTATGTATAATAATTTTTACATTGTGCTGTACTTAAGAACTAACTCATCGCAAAGGTTTAAAGCGTTTTGTAAGTTAGTTAATTATGAGTGGTCTGTTAATTGTATCATTATACACCACAGGATATCCTTTACTGATTAAATGTTAGCATGTTATCTGCATGTAGTAGTTTTTTTTATTTATTTAATGTGTTTATCTAACAGTTCAGCAAACAAGCATATGGGTTTGTGTTTTATACTTACATTTTTTCCATATGAAGAAATTAATCACAATGTTTAATAATAATTGAGATGCATGGGAAGCTAAACGCTTTGGCTAATGTATACATAATTCACCAAGGGTGGTTTTTCAGTTGCTTTATGCCATGGGTGCACAATCCTGGTCCTGGAGAGCTACTACTGCCCTGCATGTTTTAGATGTCTCCCTGCTTCAACACACCTGATTCACATGAATGGGTCGTCATCTAGCTCTGCAAAAGCCTGATAACGACCCATTCAGGTGTGGGAGCAAAGAGACCTCTAAAACATGCAGGGCAGTAGCTCTCCAGGACCAGGATTGGGCACCCTCCTTATGCTGTATGTAATGGAGGTATATCTGAGGACATGGCTGCATTTGTTTGGCCCTGCCTTTTGAGACGGATTCATTAGGTCTTTTCCTCTGAGTGTGTGACCAACTGACTCTACCTGTTCCTAAATGTGCACCATGAGACACTAGGAACCACATGGTTCTGGTCTTGAGGTCATCTGAGGGCGCATGGTCCACATGATGACAAAATGCTGGTTCAACCGCCACCAGCGGACACCGTCATAAACAACCGCCACCGGTGCACAATCGTGCACATCCCCCTCACAAACCTCCACCTACTATGGGGTGATTTATCATATGCACGGACACATTTTCACACATGAACGCATGTATGAACACTGGCATTAACAGCAAAACAAGCAAACAAGTATGCAACATAAATAGCTTGTGTCAGTCACACAGTAGTGTAGCCAGAAGATGAATACCATTACCTTTTACAGACATGCCCTATGGCGCGTTTGTGTGCACACACACACACACACACACACACACTGAATACAAACAGCTTTGCTATTGGTGGAATTAAAGATAGACTGGTGACCTACAGAAATGACCTGTTGGCACGCTAAATACTTTCTATCCTCCCTCCATACCAATTTGTGTCTGCCACATGCATGAATCTGCGACCCAATGAGCCTCATTCAGCTACACCATGACAGGTGTTTTTCCTGGCCAACAGCCAGCTGCGTGCGCACGTGTGCGCGCACACTAACACGCCCACGACACGCACACACGCGCACACGTGACGCACACTGCCGTACACCTCATATGTGAGCATGAACGAGAACAAGAGCGGAGGAATCAACCCTTACCTTTGCGATAGTTCACCTGCTTGGTTTGCATGGAAAACGTTCCCACCACGATCCCCATGTTGACTTCTGAGCACAAACGGGATGCGCACTGTGTGTGTGTGTACGCTGTATCGCTCTGGCGGTGAGAGTGAGTCTGAGAAGACAACGCGTGCGTCTGTGTGTGTGTGTGTGTGTGTGTGTGTTTTAATTAAGTTATCCCATCAGCCGGTTGTAGCTGGGCAAATAAAGATATCACTTCTCATGTCGCTAGACAACTACGGAGCGTGCGTGCTGAATGAAATCGAGGCTGCACGCGGATTCTGAAGCCACCTTTGTGCTGTCACTGAGGCAGACTCCTTCACGCCCCTTATCTCTCCCTCCCTCTCTCTCTCTCTCTCTCTCTCTCTCTCTCTCTGTGTGTGTGTCCCTCGCTGCCAGACTGTCATTCCATCAATTCCTCTGTGTCTGCCGAGCTATCTGCCTCTCCGTCTCGCCTCTGTCCTCCTCCGTCTCTTTGGTCGCATAGAGGGAAGGGGGGGATTTCACAGTTGCACCGTGGGAGAGAGAGAGAGAAAATTAACGAAGAAAAAAATGAGAGCAAGAGAGAGGGAGGGAGGGAGAGAGAGGGAGACGAGGAATACTCAATGAAGGAGGGATGGAAAAGAGGAGAGGGGGCGGTGGTTGGTAAGAAACAAAGAGACAGAGGCTAATTCAGAGAAGGGGAGACAGAGAGGGGGGAGGGGAGGGAGGGAGGAGTGACAGAGAGAGAGAGAGAGTGAGGGAGGGAGCAAGAGGTGAGGGGAGATAAGGGAGGCGTCGAGCCGTCGCTCCCTTTTGCTATTCAGCAGGCAAACAGCCTGATTGGATAGAGCCTGAATCTCCACGCACACGCACAGTGTGTGCATGTGCGTGTGCGTGAGGGCGGGGGGGGGAATGGGGTCGGGGACAAAGGCGTGTATATCTGACACCGCCACGCTTTAAACATCACATCGCACATGTTAGCCCACGCAGCTTACGTTACATTGGGAAACACATGGCCTCACAGCGGATTATCTCGGGTCACCTCAGCTGCTCAACACCGGCCGCACGCACACACACACACACACACACACAAGCGTGAGCATCACATGGCCACGCACAAACCACACATTTGTAGTAATTGGAGTTTTTTGGTTTGTAACCTTGTTTTTTTTTCTCTGCCTGCATGCGAGGTGAAAACCACTGCCCTAGAAATGGTGAACGCAAGCACACAAAGCCTGCCATTGTGTCACTATACTGTCATCTGGGATATTCCGATGGTTATTCTTATGGTAAATAGGCGTGCTTCAGCCAATCAGGCATAGATGTGATTTCGAAACACGGCCATCTCCTGCCATCTTCCACGGAACAATCCAACAGAAGGCTGGTCGGCCCGGTTATTTCCTCCCAGGTGGTGCAAACAGTTACAGTAATAGAGAGAAAGAGAGGGAACTCATGAGCGGTCAACGCAAGATTAGCTCACTCGCAAATAACTGAGACTGGATGGGTTGCACTAGACCCCCACACTAACCAAATGCAGAGCACCTACGCCAGCCCCCCGCAAACACATTGAAATTCCTCATGCGTCTTTGGCTATGAACACAGTTGACTGCGGTGTAGCCCGGGCCACGTAGGCCAATGATGAAATCATTAAGGCCAAGGCATTCCTTCTAGAGTACTGACCACGTGGACAGTACTGTCGCCTGCATGGCCAGGGGTCATTGCTGGAGGAGGGCGGGAGGTGGATGGAGGGAAAGAGAGATGGGGGGGAGGCAGGAAATGCATACAAAATGTGGGAGAGTGAGCACAGGTAAGAGAGAGAGAGAGAGAGAGAGAGAGAACGCAGGACCCCGGTAGATGTCAAGAATTTGTGCTTCTTAGTGCCATTTTATTTTCATTTGTTCGGCTATGCTTTAGTCGGTCACAGCCCACCTCCCCACATCTCCCCCATCCCCCACAGCTCGCTTACAGGCACAGTGGCCTGTTGTTGCTGCAATTTAGATTCTACTGCTAACCTTGTGACAACACACAGATACACACATGTGCACATGCACGCACACACACACACGCACGCACACACACACGGGGAGCGTATCAGCAGAGGTGCTCCACACAGGAGATAACACAAAGCACACGGCAGCAGCCACACATCTATGCTGCAGGCTAGTTAAATAGCAGCTAGCTAACTTTAAATAGGGAGGAGACTAGAACACAACACAACACAGAGTTAAAGGGACGCTCCGCAACCTCCGTCTGGAATTACACATGACTGTACTGTACGCAGCATATATCATATTATCGTTTATCGCGACAAAAATACTGACGATAATCGTATCGTGGTGAATGTCCATTATAGGGATAATCATGAATATCCCCACACAAATATGAATATTTTCACAAGTGGCTTGAAAGAAGCTGTGTAGCTCACATCAATTGTATTGATTTACTAATTGGCTTATTAGTCGATATATGATATTATCGTTTATCGCGATAAAAATATAATCGTATCGTGGTGAGTGTCCATGTCCACAATTCAAACGGGATCAAAAAGTAATTTGATGTATATATAGTGTATATCATATTATACATGGGATGGCACGATCCAGTTTTTTCAGTACCTATACCTGCACTTTGCGTATCGGCCGATACAGAGTACCGATCCGATTCCAGTGTTAAATTAAGTTTTAAGTTAAGTTGCAAAGTAAATGACAGCCTCCATCTCTATTTTAGGACTTTGATGCATTTTGTAAACCTGCTGCTGATAGTGTGGCCTGGGTAGGTTAGACATGGCTGATGCTTGAACAGCCCCATGGATCGGTTACAACTGTCCAATTGTCAACGATACCGATCCAGCTATTTAAATCAGTATCGGACCGATTTCCGATCTAAGTATCGTATCACCTTCAAACAACAGACACGTCACTTGTGCATCCTTTGTGTAGCAACATAAGAAGTTTAAAATGGCTAAAAGAATAAGTAGAAAACAATAACATTTAAATACATAAAATGGTAGTGAAGCAACATAAAACTAAAATAATAAAACAATGGCCATAAGCAGCAACAAGTGGTGCAATGCTGGACTCAACAGTCTGACATTGGCTGTGCTGCTCCTATCCAGAATGATGTGGATTAAGCCGGGCATCATCCCAGCTCCCGGTCATCATTTATTAACCATTACACAACGGGCGTTTTACTGACCAGTCATGGCTGGCTGGGAGCAGCGAGAGAGAAGTAGAGAGAGAGAGAGAGAGAGAGAGAAAATGTGTAGGGCAGGACTGATGGAGGAGTCGAGGAGGGAAAAACATAAAGCATGAGAGAGCACAGCAAGAGAGAATGTCAGTCTGTCTGTCAGCCCATCAGTCAGTCAGTAATAAATCAGCGTGTGAGATATGATAACGGTGTGGTATAAAACAGTGGCTGGCCACAGTGCATGCTGGTTGGGCCAGGCTCACTGTCCTCTGACTCATCACAAGCCAGATTGATTTACTGAAGCAGGGAGAACAGGAGACAAGCTCGACGGTCCCGTCAAACATGGAAATGAAACGCACCACGAAAAGCCATCTGGTCCACAATAACCCATGTGCTGCCATCAGCCCATTCACTATACAGTTAAACACCAATCTAGCACCTGCCCTAGTGTCTTGTATATACAGTATCAAGGTTTAAAGGTGACTCCTCAATTGCTTTATGCCGCCTCCCAGAAACACACATTTCTGCCCCAGCAGATTGGCTGTTTCTCAATATGCGTTCTATTCTGTTCTTGCGGACTTGTGAAACGTCATTATTCACAGCCAAGTACTCTTCCAATTCATAAGTTTGCATCTAGCCAAGAACGGATAAAATACCAGGAAGTGTTCTCGATTAATGGTTTTTACCAAGGATGCATCTGTATTGATACTAGACGGGGGTGAGGTTCCAATTGCTGTTTACAGTTTATTGTACCAAAGTACAGGAATAGGCTGACTCGTAGACAGAAACAGGCAGAGGTCAAAAACAGAGAAGTCCAGACGATTGGCAAAAAGGGGTAAGCTAAAGTCAGAGTAAACAGAAAACGTGAAAAGGCTACACTGGAGTCAAGGTCAACAACGGTTCGGTAATATATAAACAATACTTCACAAAGAGCGGGAAGTGTGATTGTCTAATATACTGTGCACAGGTGTTAGTAAACAGGTGAACGTGATCTGGGTTGATTGTGGATTGTTGATGAAGTGGAAGGCAAATCCGGGGAGAGGGAGTCACTAGAGCGGTGAACAGTCGCTGTCGGCGGTGGCGTGCGCTCCCGTGGTCGTGCGCGGGACGCAGACCTTACAGCATCCAGTGGTGACTTGTGTGAACTTGTCCGTGGAATATCCCAGAATGCATTTCGAAATCAACAAGCGGCAATGGCAGTCGAGAAAACACTCAACAATACTAGCTATACTACTGTTATTGTGTCAGGAAATGCTGTTTTAAGAGTTTTTGAAGCAAGAATATATATGTTTTAACTTCAAATCTGTAGTCAATTTATCAAGATTGAGTCGTTGAAATTTTGCTACAACGATTTCGTAGATGTGAGGTCCCACTAACAGACCGGGACAGCCATGATCTCTTGCCGGCTATCAAGCGCTCAGTGTTGTCATCCCTAGGTATTGCGCAATAGCGTAGAAAGATAGGCAAGAATATGCATCTCAATCTAGATTTTCAAAAGGACACTTGGCAAGAAAGTACCTCTCAAGAGCACAAGTACATACCTAGCGTTCATGGAATTGAGAAACAGCCATTGTTTATGTTGGAATTGCTGGACAGTTTTGCATATGGGAGGGGTAGATATCAATGCTTTTGTAACAGCTTTTAACCGCAAAGGAAATTCCACACATAACTCAAAAATCTTTGCCCTTAATTTGCCCAATAAATGTGCTTTGCCCATATTTCATTAATGCCGTTAATTTGCTGTATTACTATATATTGGTAAAAATGTATTTATTTTCATGTAGAACACAGAATCATTATTTAATTCCCGTAAATGGTAAAAAATGAATTATGGTTTTGGATTTGTTTGTTCATTAACTTCCAAAAAGATGAATCACTATCAACAGAAGATTCTGTGTGAAGCTCTCCTCCTCTCTCCATGACAACAGCCCCTTCCTCTCAGCAAGGCCTTTGCGCTTATTTGTTCCGGAGAGAGGCCCCGGAGAGAAGAGCCAGATTGAACACCCACGTATCATATGTCAACTGTCAACAGGAAAAACCTACTTTCTCGGGTTAATACACAGATGGTACATCTCACAGACTTTTTTCAAAACGACTTTCTGTGATGAACTCGCATAGCCTTTGTGTCATGGTGACTCAGGACGAACGGGCATGAATGGGCAAAATTGAACTTTAAGACATTAATGTTTCACAACTAACCTCACCTTGCCTGGGGAGCATTCTGTGCTGGAGCTTTTGAGAGGTGGGGTGACCACACACACACACAGTACACAAACCTTCTCTACAGACCTATCATATTATCTGAAGATATCAGGAGTCATAAAGAATGAGTGTAGATTACTGTATTTAGGGGAAGCTCATCAAAACATTGTTGGCCAACTCAAATAGTCATTTGAAATAGTTGTAAGTACTATTTTATTACAGCGGTAGTGAATAAGATCTGGTGTCATCATTTTAAAACCTTGTGTTGGACGAGGATATGTCCATCAGTGTCCGTCAGTAACTAGTAGTGTAACTAATTATTTTTTCCAAAACAGATTGTTGACTCTAATGGTTCATTATTGTTCCAATAAAGGGGATTACATTCTAAAATGAGCTGGCTACACGGGTTGTCATTTTTCAGAAGGGACGAGACAGTGTAGTGATTGTGAAAGTAATATATTAATGTAACTAGTAACGTAAATAATTACTTCTAATACCCAGTAATATGTAAAATAATATTATTACTTTTTGAAGGAGTAATGAGTAACTTGTAACTTACAATTCCTGAGTAATTTGCCCAACACTGATGTCCATATATTGTATGAACAGCATATGGAAGTTTCAACAAGTTTAACATACTTGTTGATTAAAAACCTTATTTAATCTGTGGCATGAGGTAACTTTAAATAATTAAATAATGAAAATATAGTTGTTTTTAAAAGGATGCCAAACATCCCGAACTGGACACACTTAAGCAATATTGACTATTGATTTAAGAAATGAATGCTCACTGACAAATTCAACAGCAGGATTCAATACCTTCACAAAACAAGAAAATATATGTTAAACCTCCATTTTATTTTGACCAGATGGGGGACGGAATTGTAGCCTGGTGTAACCAGACCTAAAATACATTTAGTGAATAAGGTCTGGCCACGCTCCATTGGGAACAGTTGCTTCCCCCTACAGGGCATACCCCACTAATTCATTTTTAAACTATTGAACAGCGCTGAACAATTCGGTGTTGCTAGAACTGTTTTGATCACCTCATCTAGCTCTACCACTATTTCGAAATGCAATTGACCAACCCTGGTGGACCGCCAGCAGGATGGATGTGCAAAACGATAATGCAAACAGGGTTTCAAGACTACAATCATAGCAAAATAAATTGAGCTGAGAGCAATAGTCAGGCGGTTTCAGGCCAAAGTAATTGTCAAACAGCAATTCATTAATTAAAGAAAGCACTAGCATCTCAGACCAAATCATATGCTTCATGAGCGACACAAACACACACACAGGAGCGCGCACCGCTAACTTTAACGCGTGACAAGACGGGCTATGAAAAGAAACAGAGGAACTTGGATTAAGACACACACAGAGGGAGAGTGACCTACTTATCTGCTCAAGACTGAATTACTATATACTGTATATTTTTACACAGAAAATAGTTGTTTGCTGCTAGTATATTCAAATAATTTAAATATCGTATATATGACCTTTAATTGATATAAGAAACTCGGTATCGATAATGGCGCGTAAAAAATGTGATGTTCATAAAATCAGTTTTTACGCAAAATAATAGAGCACTTGAAATAATAACAACGCAGATATGGGAGGCCAAAATACCCACCCTTGTGCATCCAATGACCTCCAGTGAAGAAGACAAGTCCCCCCCCAGGCTCCTCCATCTAGCAAATGAGTGAGGTATTAATTATATGCTGCCAGGGGATTGATTGCAGTGTCGAAGCGAACCGTTGCAACCCCAAGATACTGTTCCATATACATGTGTGCATAATGTTTTAAAGATGTTTAAATTATTAAACATCCCTTTTGGCACATCGGATATTAACTGACAGGAAACACATACGCACGCACTCAGACATCAAAACATGTCTAACAGAACATCTTATGGAGACGTACTGTACACACACTTGAACACAGAACACACACGTGCACTAGACCTTTTTCTGTATTCCTCCATCTTATCCTCTCTCTCCCTCCCTCCCTACCCCTCCCCCTCTATCCCTGAATAACAAAGCGCCGTCCTGAGTAAAAAAAGACTTGAAGCGAATATCTGATGGAAAAAGGCTGCTGAATATTTCATTGAGCGCTTATGAGGAACACTTCACATCTAGGCCTTGTGCCCGATAGGCTAAAAAGAGTCATCGCCTGTTTGAAATTCATGTCACTGTCCGTCAACATTCATTAAACACTATTGGCAGATCTGCTTCATCAGCAAGTACTTTAGGAGATAAATATTTAAAGTGTCTTGAAATGAAGAACGGAGTCAATTTTTTATGCTGCTGCGTCCCACTATTTAGAAAAACTATCTGGACTTAATGCATGATCAGGAAGGATTGCATGGCGCCCTCTGTTGGCTATTCTAAGTATCACAGAGACTTTCACTCAATGGTGTGTGTGGACAACGGGGGGGGGGGGGGGGGGGGGGGGGGGGGGGGGGG
>JAODOY010013412.1:0-16217 GCA_025399855.1 Forbesichthys papilliferus | reverse complement strand
CCCCCCCCCCCCCCCCCCCACAGACCACAATCACAAATAAACAATGAACTAATTAAGTGAGAATGATTAGTTTGGGCATGGGCAGTCAAGGTTGTAAGTGGTGTAAACCCCTGATAGTACCAATACAAGCCAAACTACAGTCAAAGAAATGAAAAAGAAACTATAGCAAATTAGGAAATCAATAGTTATATGCACTAAATGAAATTATGGTAACCTTGGGGATGATGTTTGCTATAGCTGGAGAAAAGGGGTCTGCTGTGTTGACTGTGCTTAGTGTGGATGTTTAGCCAATAAGAAATGATTTTATTCAGCCAGTAGGCACCGACACACGTCCACAGAACACACAACAGCAGCCCTACAGAATACAGATAAGTGGCAGCCACTTGGAAAAACATTATTTGCAGATCATCACGCTAATGAATGACATATTCAGTGAATTTTACAAATATTGTATTAGCTTACAATTATCTTGCAACAGCAAACTATACCTTTAAACCTTGTCAACGCTGTTTTAATACATAATTTGGTTTCTGTGGGTTGTAAAATGTTTCGAGGTCAATAGGCCAGCATTAGTCATAGAACTGACAGATGTTAGTTCTAATGTGATATTTGCCACCAGAGACTGTGACACAATCAGCGTTCTCAATGTATCTGTGTCAAACAATGTTCATAAACAATGTTTAGGACCTTACTAACAAAATAAACCTGAATGGCAGTGCTATTGTAGAAATGACTACTGTGTGCTATAAATCACACAACGGCAGAAAGCAGGAAAAGAACATGTACAAAAAAACATGATCAATTCATAAAGAATAATAAAATCATCAAATTAAACTTTCCATAGGCTGCAAAACTTAAATTCTACCACCAGAGGTCAATGTTGCTTTGATATCTATATTCCAGGACAACTCTCTCTAAAGCACTATTAATGCTGTATTAAAAATAAAACACACCCACATATACATTCCATATAATAAACTTAAATATATTTACCACCACAAAATATTATCTAAAGAAATGTTTAAGAACTCAGACAACAATAACCTGGGGTTGCAGTTCAAATGTTAATACCACCCTGGAGTAATAGCCTACATGACTAAAAATGTCAAATTATACCAAAATGCTGACTTGAAGGTCACTTTATCATAAATGATTCTGATTAAATACCACAGCACATGAAGAGAGGCTCAGCAAGTAGCCGTCTGATGGCTACAATATTTGACAGCACACAAAGACCCCTTTTAGATAATATTTCATATACTTAAAATATCACCTGCTGATTACTGGCAACTTTTAGTAGCAACTTAACCGCTATGTTTCTTAAATGTAGCAGCAGCATTACCTGATCAACTTATTGAGAGGGACTCGAGAAGACTATGTTGTATATTTTGTATCTTGTCAATGATCCCTTTACAGAGTGAAAATAAATAAGGTAAGTGGTAGATGTACTAAGTATAAAGAGATGTGTACTACACATTGCATTTATGCGTTCACGTTTTGCAGGAGCTGAGTTTGTGCTGCTTTTACCTTTATTGTTTTTCTGCAGCTTGAATAGAGATCCACAATTAGCCTTCTTTGACTCTAGTGATCGCAATGGGTTAATCTCTGCATATCACATTACACACGTGCCATATGTGATGACGAGAAACACAACAGCAATACTCGAAACCTATAAAACTGTGCAAATTAAAGCATTCTGTTACTTTAACTCTCTGCAGGGTATTGACTTTAAAATATGTAAATGCTCTCCTGTTTTCCCGTGGAATTGGTTTTCCCGGAGCGCCCCCCTCACCCACACGTGAAGTGAAAAGAGGATGCCTGACATGTTGACTTCACACCCCAGTAAAACACCACGCTCCCAAATTGAAATGAGTAGTAAACACAATCAATAACGCTGTAACGGCCTTTACATAAAATGGAGGATGTGTGTGCGTGTGTACAGGATTAATTTGCCTTCTCTAACCTAATGGTGTAAGAGTGTATGCTTCTGTGTGTGCATCAGGATGATATTATGCACAACTCTTATTAGGTTGATGTGTGCATAAACATCATTTGTCTTTTATAAAGTGCTTGTGTTTGGATCTTGCTTGTCCCTGCGGTACAGAAGAGACAGTCTTGTGTATTGCCTCCATGAGTTTTGGCTGAGCAGCAATTGGTTACGCAAGCTAACCTCAGCAGCTAACCCCTATGACAGCACGTGTAAGGAACATGGAGGGAAAGCAGCACTAAGCCACTCTACAAATGAATATCTTTCTGCTTGAGATATGTGTGTGGAACAGCATGGCTACTTTCCAGTAATGTTTTCTATCCCCCCAGTCAAAATAAAAAAGTAAATTGGCTTGTGAAGCTGTGTGTGAGAGAGATATGGCTACTTGTATGTGCGCCACTACATGACTATTAAGAATTACTCATGACTATTAAAAAATACAAGCATTGAATTGAGCTATAGAAAGTAACGAATTATCAAAATATCATTTTCAGTATATTCCATAGTGTTTCGTGGATTATAATCAGTATGCGTATACATATTTTCACTCTGTGAGAAGCATGATAATCCTCCCACACACACACAAACACACACAACACAACACAAACAATTATCCAGACCAGTAAACCCTCCTTCTCCTCCAAATCTTTATGTTTCCCCACTGCAGGCGCATTGCCACACGAACGCTTTTTATTACACACATTCATCACACACACGCACACACACGCACACACAAAAAAAAAAAAACACTCGGCTCTCCATCAACTTTATCGCGCCTTCTCTATCGGCGCGAACTCCTTCCATCTTTGTCTGTTTCACTCCTCCCCGCGGGGAACAAGGGGAGGAGAAGGAGGTCAACAAGCCAGAGGGGAGGAAAGGTACCGCGGAGGAGGAAGAGGGGTCAAGAGCATCAAAAACCTCCACAGTACACTCAAGAGATACCAGACATCCAGTATATCCCTATTGATCTGTTTGCAGTAAGGTAAGCTACCTTTTGCTAACTACTGTTGGACGTGTACAGCAAAGACTTGGCAACTGAACTCAGGGGGGTCCACAACACGGGACAATGGTCGCGCTCACAAGTAGACGCTCACAACGCAAAGTAACACGGTAAGCGCTCACATTCCCTGACACAAACACTGTGCATGCACAGTTACGTACCTTTATTGAGCGTCCCAGTGACCAGCTTGTGGAGGGAAACGGCGAACTTGACGATTCCCCGCTTACAGCGCTTGACGCACCCCGTCATTCCTTTGGGGGCCGAGAGGGTGCCCGAGAAACGGGCGAGAGTCTCCCCGGAAAGTGAGCAGCTGCCTCGGATAATAAACCTGAGCTGGAGGTCTGTGGTGATGAAAAGTGTGAGAGGGGAGGAGAGCTTTCTTCCTTCCTGCCACGGGGGGTCCCTCTGTCCCTATGAGTGAGAACGAGGAGCTCTCCCTCTGCGAATCTTGGTTCGCCCTGGCTCCTCCCACTATCTCCCTCCTGAGAGGAACATATGGGTGACCCTGTGGGAAAGCTCGTTGTGGTGAAGACGAGATTGGATTAAAGAACGAGAGAGAAAGAGAGAGAGAGAGAGTTAGAAAACAACTTTGAACGGGGGAGAAAAAAAAAGAAAACTTATTTTCAGTTTCCTGTCTGACACCCGGATCGCAGGAGCCTGTACCTTCTCATTTCAGCCCTCTCTCCCCATCTTTCATGTTGTTCTTCCTCACGGAGGGAGTCACGTTCAGCACCCCCGACGGTGGACAGCTCCTAACAGTACACGGTAAAACACGCTGAGCTCGGCCATTCTCTCTCTCTCTCTCTCCTTCTCTCTGTGTGTGTTGCTCTAGGAACACGCATACACACACACACGCACGCACGCACGCACGTGCACGCACGCACACCTCCCACAGCTCTTAACACATGAACATGGTAAGACACACTGCATATCATAAATAATGTCCTGCATCTATTGACTTGCATGTCCTTACAAATACCACATCACACCACATATCAAATATATGGCCAATAACATTCAGCCCCATCGTTTACAGAAAGACCGCTGTATTCATGGAACACTGAATGCCACAGCCAGTCCACAGGTTCAAACACATTATGCATTCTGACTGGTCACAATGCAAGTCACACATTTATCGTCAACTGACCGGAATGAGCGACAAACAAATAATTTGTTATGGATTTTTATGGATCATGTGCTGATGACCTTTACAAAGCCTCGTCTTCATTCTGAACAGGCTTCTGCGGCTGGTATCTTTCAGTACCAGTACATAACTCAAGAGAGAGAAGATCAGAGATTGCAGTGCAGTATAATGCCATCCGTCCACCCATATTTTGTGCTAAATTAAATATGGCAGATGAACCGAGCGCCAGAACACAAAATAAGGCACAACGATGAAGCAAACCAATGTAAATATACACAAGTGGCAAAATACACAGAAAACAGAGACGCAATGAAACAATAAAAATGCAAATGTATTACAGAACAAAAGACAGCCAAGATGAGAGGCTTGGCTGAGAGGGTGAATAGTAACAGATAAACCCCAACATCTCTCACACACACACACTCTATCCTTAGCTGCCATCTTCCTGTAACATTTGACCATTGAACTCAATACAGCACTGTCTCAAAAAGGACAGCGGGAACTCCAAAGAATCAAACGTTGTGAAAAAGGAAGAAAAGGGAGAAATAATCAAACCAACCGTACGAAGACAAAGGCAAAAAGGCGGGAAACACGGTGCAGAGGAAATAAAAAGAAAGAGAGAATGTTTTTATTTTATTTTCAGAAGTCGCTATGTAGTTCTTTTTTGTGGGCCTATTGGGCGAATTAGCATAAACATGCGTCTCCATTACCTCCTCCATTGTTCATGATTAATTCGATTAAGTTTGCTTTTGCGCAACATCTCAAGGATGTAATAGCAGCTAATTGCTTGTATGTCCCCAAATTAGAAGCCAAGCCCCATTTGATGTTTGCCTCAGCGCGGATTAGCTGTGAAAGCGCGGGGATCCACTCCCACTGCTCGACAGCGCGAGACAACACACCGGGAACACTGGATGGTTAAAATGACACTGAATACAGAGGACGAAAGAAAAGTTATGGGGAGTTAAGAGTTCGAGTTTAGAGCGAAGAATAAAGTGCAAATGTGGCGCAGGGATAGTGTTTCTCTGTGGACTTAGCCGAGTTATCGCTTAAACAGGAGGCCTGCTTAAGTGGCTAGAAGCAGAGAATAGAGCAGTGAAAAAGAAAGACTTTACCGAGGCATGGGGGAAAGAGAGAGACTGAAATAAAGAGATAGAGAGAGAGAGCTATTGTGGTGTCGCGGTAAGAAGACGAGTCAGCACAAATGTGTATGGGTGGGGGAAGCGATATATGAACGGAAACCGAGGAGACAAAACAGATGAAATTGCGGGATAGTGAGAGAAGGAAAAGTACAAAAGAGGAGAGAAAGACAGGAAGAGGGGATGGTGAGTCAAGGAGAGAGAGAGAGAGAGAGAGAGAGAGAGAGAGAGAAGATTGCTCTGAAAACACCATGCATAGATCTGTAAGAATTGAATCACAGGCGGCCAGCTGTAATCCCCAATAGTAGTGGTGTACCTATAACAGGCTCTTTGATAGACGGATAAGACTACACACACACACACACACACACACACACACACACACACACACACACGGAGGGAAGAATACTGCATACACAGGGACACAATAACCAATGTTCTATCTGCAAACACAACTGCAAAAGAGGCTACATATTTCTTTACACTGTATAAAGACCTGTACAGTATAGCCTACTTGATCACAGAAGCACATGAGTACACAGACAGCTCATATTATGAGCAATACACGTTACTCAGATATTTTTTTACCAAATGAACACTACAATCATCTGTTTCATAACATGGCCACAAGCCAGTATACTGTATGCCTAAACTTCCATATGATTTACTGCTTTACATGGTAAAGATAACATCTGCGATATCCCCCAATATATTGGCAATATCATGGATATATGCATGCATTCTGTAAGAAATAAAGTAATACGTACAATAACAGTCTGTATTATACCACCATGCCATTAGGTATCTTTGTCACAACTAATCACATTTGAGGTATCCAAAGAAAGCCAGTGTATCTTTGTTAGTTTGAATCAATATCTATCGCTATTGAAATTGTTTACTGCAAAATGTTGATAGCGGCTGCAAATCCATTATTGTTTGGTCTCTACACAATATCAGTATATGCCAAGGTAAACACATCACGTGCCAACACATCACCACTCAAAAAACATCAAAATGACAAATAAAACAACTCATATTCCTTTTCTGGATTCAACATAAATAGCACCAAAGCCCATCTGTCCCAACACACCAGAAGTAGAGACACAATTTCATTTCCTCTGGGTGCAGGCACCAAGCAGTAGGCCCTGGAGGCCCAACACATGACACAGTCATCTACAGGCACACTGGAGGTGTCAGTGGGAGTGATGGAGTGACAACACCCCCTCTGGAGAAACTTTAACCTTAAACATTTAAAGGCAGGGTCATTCTCAAAAACGCTTGCTAATTTCAATTTAAAAGCTCCGCCCCACACATTGGAAATGCACTGTAAAGCCTATAGTGCATTGTTGTGTGTGAGCAATGTTCGCCACTTTGTTTGTGGTCCTATGTGGTCCTTGTTTGTGGTCCTAATACAAAAAGTGTATTAGATTATATAGCTAATAAACTTATCTTAAATAGCTGACTATACCTTTAGATCTTCACCCTCTTTCCCACCCCCTTGTCGATACTCCAGCCACCCCCAATACACAGCCACACAGTACAAACACCCCAACCTCAATGCTGAGCACAGCTGACAGTAGAACTGTAGCCTACCGACACGACACAGGTGCAAACATACAGATATTTAACACATGTTGTCATGTACAGACACATGTCCAGGGGTGGCTGCTGTTGGTTGCATCACACGCAGACTGCTATGTGTGAAGCACAGCTGGCCCTGTTACCAACACATCTGTACACACACACACACACACACACACACACACACACACAAAGACAGAGATGTTTGAATGTGCAAATGAATAACAATCATTACATCTCTTTCATCCCCCCTCCTCACCTTACCCTGTCAAATCTGGCCCACCTCAGATGAGCCGGAGTGTGGCATCACTATTACCGCTTTAAGCTATAAAAAAAATCAATTAACACTGAGGTCAATATCTTATGTGAACAAGACCCTCAAAGCAGACATTAAACGCAGATGTGCTGTAAGGACGAGGGATAGAAGGATGTGTGTGTGTTGAGTATAATTTGCGTCTCCTGGGGCATGACCCTGTATAGGTGGAACCTGCAGTCCAGCTATAGCAGCCAGCTGCACTGCAGTAGGTTCTGTTTAAACTGCCGCAGTGCAGGACTACCTTTGAATCATATTTACGCCAGAGATATGTGAAGATATATTGGTGTGCTGCTGTTCAGATTTTATTGGTTGTTTTTATTTGTGTATGCAACACAGAGTCTTCAATCTGGTCAGGTCATACTGTACCCCATATAGTCATGCTGGTGGTCTCACTACACTATTCTGGATCATATCCGACTGGATCTATACCAGGGGTCTGCAACCTGTGCACTTTGTGGCTTTGACAAACATCATAGAACTTAATCTAGGTTATATTTTGCATTTCTTCTGATTTCACCATTATCCAAATTGATCTAGTGCATGGTAGCTCAGTATTATTAGGTTAGGATGTATTGTTTTCAAGTCACCAGAAATTGTTAATTAATGAAAACGTTATTTAATTCTCATTCAGGTCTATTAGTAATCTTGATAGGCTAACTATAATTGATTGATAGGATAAGCATAATATTTTCTGCGGCTCCAGACAGTTGAATATAAAACATGTTGGGAAAAAATGGCAGTACATATTTAAAAAGCACACATTTGTTTAGAAAATAGCGACTCGTATTTTGATACAAAGAAAAAATAATTCTACCGCGTATTTAGTGTGATACCCATAAACTATTTTAAAAGAGCTGTGAAGAAGAGAGGACAGAAAGGCTGAACACACATTTTTCCACTTTCTGACCTCAATGTTCAGGTGTTCTGGGGGCCTACCCCCACCCACCGCCTAGTTAATGCTGAGCTTCGGGGATGACATTTTCAAACGAGTTCAAAAGCTGCCGAGCACAGCATAGAGGTGTGATTATTAAGCAACTTTCCCTGTAGTTTATTTTTTATGTTCGGGTGCCGTGCCTAGTGCGTATTTTGAGAGGGTAGAGAAATACTAAGATGTTTCTACGGCACTTACCTGCGATACTAGGCAACTCGGCAACAAACATCCACTAAATCAAACGCAGAATTTACGTTTCTGTAATTCACTCCCAGAAACCGCAATGAAAATGTATTAGGCTACATGAACCTGTGTGGCAATGCCACCTAGTGTTCATGCATGAGAAGTGCAACTGCAAGGTTGGACCGAGTAAGGTACATTCAATTGATCTGATTAATTTTGTTTACAAATGTACACGATATGTGAAACGCGAATCAACACACACATACATCTGAATTACTGTATAAACATTTATTCGCTGTACAGTTAAAAGCAAACTATGAGATAAGTATCATGTAATTTACAGATAGAAAAATACATTTGTTGCACCATGTTAACTTCAAAGACATACAGTGCACAAACACAACATGTCTAACCCTGTATGTAAACGTCATAAACCATAATAAATAATTTTTATTAGGACAGGGCCAGATGATTATGAGAAAGCAAGTGTTATACATATTAAAACACAAACGTGTTGCACCATATTTTTATTGGCATTTAACATATTTCAGTAATATTCCCTACAAAAAATATCTGATTTTATTAGCTCAATATACTGTGATTAAACATTGTGTGCAAATATTAAAACTATAAATGGCTTCTGTATTTATATATAATGACCAAACTAACCTAATAAATCTGGAAAGAGCAAAGTCTTTGGAAATAACTGTTATTTCTCCGATTTGGTGTTTGATGTTTACAGTACAGTAACTTTCCAGGTACAATGTTACATGTAACATGTAATACTGAAGCATAGAGGTGAAAGGTATGGAGTAGAAATATATTTTTAAATCCCTCAATATGTTTCACACAGTGTAAAATAACCAACGCAGGCCCTCTTAACACATCCATCTTTAATTTGTGTTCATATATATATATATATATATATATATATATATGCGTGTTTGTGTGTGTGTGTGTGTGTGTTGATCAGGGTGCTTAAATTGCGTTCGTGAATTAGTTTGCATAAAACAAGTCTCTGGCCTTTCAGCAGGTATTTCCTCTGTTTTGATTGGCAGCCACTGTGGTGTTTCACCTGATAATCTGATTGGTTGGCAATCACACTGCACTTATCCATGGGGCGGGACTCTAATACAGGATGTTCTTCCCTGAAGTCTACAGGTGTCAGTCCTCTCTCTTTCCATTCACCTTGAACACACGTATATACCATAAATATGAAGGCTTCAGTGTCACGTCACACAGTCCTAGGTGTGTGTTTCTGGCTGGCTAACCTGGGCCTCACAGAAACCACCATCTCCCTCCCAAGCTGCCCAACAGCATGACCATAGACAATGGAATTTAACAGAGGATTCAACAGACGACACTTCCACATTAGATTTTTTGGGGGGGGGGTTCACCCTTCATGCAGACCAGAACGATCCAGCGTCCTGTGCAAGTCAATGGGGAGTTTCACGGATTTCACAATACTATTGCCCATTATTTCTCTCTGGGGGCGTTAATGGGTATTTTGAGAATACTACGAGAATTCCCAGAGGACCTACGATCAATCTGAGGCCGCAACAGTATTTCTGCAGCTAAATGGATTTGGTACCAGGCCATGCATAGGAGATGTATGTTTGGGCGCTGCCTACGTCAGCCTCCACAGCTAAAAATGCCGTTAGTGACATGCACCACTTAGGAGACCGGAAGCGTTCCATTTTGGTTGCCATTGAAATGCATTACAGTGCTCCATCTTGTTGTTATTCAAACATCTTTGGCGTAACTGTGTACCCCCCACACAAGGCCAGATCTCTGCTGGGGTGGAGGTTAGGACTCTCCCTTAGAGGGCCGTAGCTATACATGGCCATACACTGGAGGGCATAACCACACACAGGACGGGGACACGCACGCACGCACACACACACACACACACACACACACACACACACACACAGGACGTACAGGACACAGAGGGAACTTTGTTAGTGTACTTTGGTATGCTTTCAAGGACTTGAATTTGAAACAAGTCATATGCCACACACACGCACAAGCGCCTTACCATTTTAGCATAGTCATCGACCGGTGAAAGAGGTTTCGACTTTGAAGAACTCTGGGTGAAATATTGACAAGAATCAGTGAATCACCATCAATTAACAACCCATTTTTACTTTAACAACAACTACAGTAGCAGAATCCAAAAGGGTTGGTTCAATGTTACCCTATCTTACATGTTGGCCCTGTGTGTGTGAGGGTGGCGTGCTGCTGTGACCAGGGGAGTTAGGTTTTGCGTCAGTGCCGTTGGACCGGCGATGTCCTGCAACAGACGTCCTGTACATGGTGTCCACTCGGTTGGAGCTCAGACCGTTCAGTCCCAAGGTCTGGACACTGATGTGGACTGGAACACTGAGGTCTACATTCTCCAGGACACACTGTTAAAGGGGAACACACAAACACATAGACTCTATAGTGACCAGTAATAACATATGGCAGTTGCCAAGAGCAAACTGGAACAGTTGTTATGCACGCATCATTCCTATACCTTAGTGCATGCCGAACTCATGACAGACTTGTGGAATTCACCATCTACGTAAACCTGAGAAATGTGCAGTGCAACACAAAGTAAGCATTTTATAATAATAATAATAATTATTATATAAATATAATATAATATAATAATATATTTTTGTTTAAGAATTAACAAAACTATGTTAACAATTAAAGTGGTTCTATATGTCTTTCTGCCACTAGATGGCACACTAAGCGCAGCAGCATCTCAGACCAAAACAAATGCTCTGTGGGCCACACACACACACACACACACACACACACACACACACACACACACACACGGCTGACCAGGCTATGTAAACAAGGAACAGAAGCGCTTAGATTACAACACACACAGAGAGAGTGTGACGTCGCTGTCTGCTCAGGATACAATAACTCCACTATATCTTTAAATAAAAGAGAGTATTTTCCTGCTAAAATACCATATAGAGCACATTTAAACAAAGTCAACATTATTGTTAAATATCTCTAATAAGAACAAAGCATACACCGTTATATCACTCGATTACTTAAGCTTGCTTACTCTGTAACCGTACACAAACGTGCCATTGCTGCAGCCCAGCTCATCGAGTGGCGGCCTCTCCCAGCCAATCAGAAGGCTGCACTGGCCCACACTCCTGATTACCTCAACTGATCCCACCCCTTCCGGAGGTTCTGGGAGTCAACAAAGAATCAGTCTTGAAAGCCAAGACACAGCTGTGCATATTCTAATTATGTACACTTTAGAAATATTGAAAAACATTATATTATCATGCAAAACAATAGATTTTAAATACATCATTGTAATTATTTTAAATATTTCAATAAACTTAAAGAAAATGAGTTTCATCCATTAAGACTAACCAATGGCATTGTGTGTCTACTGTCTTGTAATGTACCTGGTTTCGGTCTTGGCTTCCTGCCATTCTCTGTGAACCCAGCAGATATGACAGGCTGGGGTTGCCTTTGAGAGAGAGCCGAGGTCTCCGAGCAGGTCGCGGTAGATATAAAGCCATTGTATTCAGGGGCTGCACGGGCCACAACCCCAGTGACAGAGGATGTAGGAGCTGACGAGATGGCACCATTGGTCCTGGAGGCAGCCGGACTGCAAGGTGCAGCGATGTGTGAGGCAGAGTTGTTTGGGCTGGCAGCAGTACACCTCCGGGCAGCGGGAACATTATCTGCAGAACTGTCACTGTTGCTAAGAGAGGTAGTTGTACTAGAAGGAGATAACGTGGCTGCTGGGCGCCTTGCCGTGTCAGATACCATGGGGAGAGCAGTGTGTCTTGACAGTTTAGGTGATACTGACATTATGGGAGTAGTAGCAACTTTAGCGCTATTGTTTTGGCTGCTTGTGGCCTTTCTAGAGGCTATAGCTGAAGTCTGAAGTGGAGCTGAATGTGTACATCTGCTGAGGCTAAATGTCACATTGGCAGACCTAGAGGCAACTGCAGTAAAAAGTGTTGAGGGAATATTGTTTATTTCAGTCTGTTTAGCTTTGCCAGGAGACGTGTCGGGAACATCGTGAGGGAGGTCAGTACGAGGGGCCAGGCTCAGCGTAGTGGCTGAATACGAGAGACCGTTCCTGGGCTGATTCCCTCTACCTCTGTCCCCGGCCTGGACGTCGCCCAGCTCCCTTCTCACTGGAGTCTTAAAATTAGAAAGATAGTTGCAATATTTATACGTTTCATATTAACAGTTGTTACAGTACATACAGTGTTCGATGAACGTACATGTTAGTTCAGAAGTTCATGTTTGTTTTTGTGCCGTCAACTGCTTCAAGACAAGTATTTAGATTACAGGGTAACTTCACCCCATTTCACAATTTAGAAAAATGCTAAAATGTAGTCAAGGAGCCGAGTGAGCCCTATTAACATTAATGAATGTGATGACATAAAACCTGATGAGAAGTGTTGTTGGAAACCAGCCAGGTCCTACAGCGATATTTAATGGCTATGACATGCAGAGCCATTTTCAGACCATAAAATCTGGATTTTTATTAAAAAAAAGAATTAGGCCAACATTAACAACGCCATTTACGTATGTCACGTCACAGTTCAGTCCGATTATATAGTTTGCAGCTCAAAAAACACAATTCAGGGTGCAGTTACACTTGAATTCCACTAAGACATGCATTGCTCACACAGTACTCCTGCACAATTCAACACGTAATCACTGATCAAACCCTGGCAAGGTACCTGGTGGTAGCTGCTAGTCAAGGTCTTCTGGAGCTGCTGGTGCAGATGCAGGATCTTCTCGGGACTAGCCAGCTTCCGGCCCGTACATCTGCCTGGAGGAAGGACAGCAGAGCTGACCGGAGAAGAGGGAGAAGTCCTGCTTCCCTCTGACAGATCTACAAGGTACGGCTGAAATATGTCATGGTCACTGGCGGTGATGGACGACTGCTGTGGGATAAAAGAAAATGTGTTATAATTGTCCCTCTGATGCATATATATATATATATATATATATATATATATATATATACTGTATATTCCATAGTTCATTAAGTCTATAAGGATGCGTCTTCCCTAATGTCCTTATTTGGTGTTAAATCCAAAAGGACAAATGGCTGAAACGTTAGCATGCAATGTGGCACGTTAGCATGCAGTGTGGGACGTAGCATGCAGTGTGGGACGTAGCATGCACTGTGGCACGTTAGCATGTAATGTGGCACATAGCCTGTAATGTGGCACGTTAGCATGTAATGTGGCCAGAATAAACAGGTGCATTTTGAGGTTGATTGACTCTGTTTTGACTATACAGTACGTGTGCTACCTTGTTTGGCCCTTGGGGAAACTAGTTTTGGAATATATATTTTCAACTTCAATTACAGTGCTTTTATTTTTGCCTTTACTACAGTACAGCACGGTATGGAAATACCATGCCCTAAACCTTACTCAACACCCCTTTAATATACAATATACTGTATACATACAGTATATCTATATAATCTTTACACCATTTTGTTTGTTTTATTTACCACATGTATGTTAATGGAGTTCTCTTTCAGTGCAAGTGAAGGAGAAGCCTGGCTATTGGCATGGTCTTGCACCCGGGAAGTTGGCACAGGTGACTTGGCATCTTTCTTCATTGCTGCGGTGGGTGCTCGAGTGATTTCATGATGGCCGTCTGGCATCCTTGTAATGGATTCAGGTGTGACTAGACCGGCCTGCACTTGGTCCGTTATGCTAGTCCTAGGTGTGCGTACGCTCTGATATTCCTCTGCTTTCAGGACAACTGGGAGCGTAGACGTGTAGCGGAGATCGGGTGAAGAGCCACTGTAGTCGCAGAGCTTTGAGGCAAACCCGTTGGTTAACCCGGTAGTGCGGGCGTAGCTTTTTAATCTGGCTCCTGGTGTGAAGGATGCTGTATACTCC
Organism: Forbesichthys papilliferus; assembly: GCA_025399855.1. Taxonomy (NCBI): domain Eukaryota; kingdom Metazoa; phylum Chordata; class Actinopteri; order Percopsiformes; family Amblyopsidae; genus Forbesichthys; species Forbesichthys papilliferus. The sequence continues at coordinate 2,033 of JAODOY010013412.1, read as the reverse complement.
TCAAGGGCGGCGTCACCGAGCAGCTCTTCGGCCTGCTGGAAGAGTAGTGGGTCCAGACAGCCATGTTTTCGCATTACCCGCCTCATCTGGACCAATAGGCTGTTCCTTTCCTGACATTTCACCACCAGACACGACAGCTTGGCCTATTATTGGATAAACATACTGTCAGTCAAAATGAACTGGTCATACAGTACCATACTGAAAAGAAAGGTGCAGTTTAGGCAAAAACTAATGACTTAACTACTGTACGGCATATCCCAACATGTTTAACGCTCCTCACCTTTAATGGCGCTACATCCAGATCTGATTGGCTCTTCTTTTTCAGGAGCATATCGTACTGCAACAAAAACACCAAGGCTATATTATTATTAATATAATACATTAGTATTATTGGAATGAAAGTAAAAGGTACTATTTCAGTTAAAGCTACCTGGCTGCATAACACTGCACAGTACCTTTGCTCTGATATCGTTGTAGCGTGTCCGCAGTGAAATCAATGTGGAGCTCAGCTCCTCCCTGCTACCCTGGTCTCGTTTCAGACTGATGTACTCGGAGTTTAGCTCCTCTAAGGCCACTGTCTATAGGGTTACACACACACGTACAAAATAACAATGGACGTACATACTTGCTGCATCAGGATTAAACTCACATACACACTAGGGGTGCACCATATTGCTATAATGTGATATTGCGGTATTGATCATTGGAAATATAAGGATTATTATTGTTTCAATTTTTGCCATAAAACTACATGGGCAGCACAAACTATACACACTACAGGCACCAATGACAGGCACCGATGACGCGACTCTCTCTCTCTGCATGGCTCTGCTGTACCCACCTTGGCATGGAGCTGATCTTGAACCACTTTGAACTGCTCTTCTAGTTCTGTCTTCAATGACAGAGTTGAAGCCTTCTCCTTGGCCTGAGTTGCCAGTCGAGCCTGTAGCTCTTGTACCTACAGACACAACCACTTGATGATAGGTGAATCCTTGTACGCTGTCTCTACTGTAGTGTAGAGAGAGACACTATATAGAGGAGACATGCCACTTCGAGACATTATATAGAGGAGACATGCCCCTTTGAGACATTATATAGAGGAGACATGCCCCTTTGAGACATTATATAGAGGAGACATGCCACTTCGAAACATTATATAGAGGAGACATGCCCCTTTGAGACATTATATAGAGGAGACATGCCCCTTTGAGAATTTTGAATGGAGCTCTATGGGAGAATTCTGAAACGCCAAAGGTGACAGTTGGAAGAACATGTCCCGCCTCTCCCCCAGAAGAGCCAATCACCTGCTTTAGAATGGCAGAACGGATAACCTTTTAAGCCAATTCGGTGTTGCGAAATCTTGCGAATGCAAAGTGGAAAAATGCTTTTTAACCGTTATTTTGGGACAAAATCACCAAACGTTTTAAGATGTTTTTTAAATCAGATTTGTCTCGCAATTGTATATTTGCAATTCTTATGTCCCAATGATCACTAAAAGAGCGGTTATGTCTCTCTCCCTATTAATGCCATTGAGTATTTTCTAAATACAAGCCCGGAAGTTATAAGCTCGTTGCCGAGTGGCGAGACCAATATTTACCCCTTATTTGGCTTACCTAAGAGTCGAGATATGTTTTGGATCACAAAGATCTTAGGCTACTGTAGATTTGTCCCTAAAAAAGCAAACGTACCTGTATTGTCAGTCTGCTGTTTTCCTGTGTGGTGTCTTCCATGTCATTGGCTACATCTGCCATTTGTGTCACTTCATTGGCTGCTTGAGCTGCCCTCTTCTCTGCCTCCTCCCACCTGGCTTCATACTGACTCAGTTCACTGGACAGCCTTTCCATCTGCACACACACACACACACAGAGACAGGCACGCACACACACACACACACACACACACAGATAGACAGGCACGCACACACACACACACACACAGAGAGAGACAGGCACGCACACACACACACAGAGAGACAGGCACGCACACACGCACACACACACACACACACAGTGAGACAGGCACGCACACACGCA
>JAODOY010013401.1:0-27678 GCA_025399855.1 Forbesichthys papilliferus | reverse complement strand
AGCTTTAAACATGTCCACATTTCCAGCTGCCCTCAGGTCCTCAGGAAGAGTGTTCCATAGACGCGGACCATAATATTATAGTTAGTTTTACCGCTAGCGAGGTACAAAAAAACCCAGTTCAATCTGGACTTTTAATCCGCCATTGTAGTTTATTAACCTACCCTTTGACAATCATGGTATAATTATGAGATTTGCTGGAAAGAAATGTTTTATATGCATTGAACATTAACTGAGACTACATCTCGACTAGGGGGCTTCCCTGATGTTCGGGCAGCAAAAACTACAAACAGCGTTCACTATTAATAGACTACTAGTTTATATTGGCACAGTGTCCCAAGGTCAATGTTGGTGTAACTGAGATTTGCTGCAAAGAAATGTTTTAATATATATTTCAAATTGTTTACAGTCAATTTAACCAGACATAATGTCCGTATAGTGGGGCTTCACCTACGAAGTAAACTTTTCTAACGCAAGTAGACCACACAACTATAAATATTGAGCACTTCAGCACATGACATTACAAAGCAAACCCGCTAAAGCATAAATCAGGTTTTATGCTGTTGTTTTGTTTTATGTTGTTAGGCTGTTCTGCACAGCCACTGAAGCTTACAATGTCTGGACAACACAATTACGACACGCACAAATTACGTGAAATTTAAGATAGTACAGTGACTTCACTTGTAGCCGTAGGCTAAATCTCTCAACTAGTCACACAAATAGCTTCACTCTCCTGACATGCCTAGGCTAGCTGATTTTAGCTTTTTTTTTACACTGTAAAAATAAATATAGTAAAAAACGAGAAAATACTCTCATATTGAAAATATTTTTAGAAAACTGTAAGGAAACGATAATTCACTGTATCATTAACATATTTTTCTGTATTTTTACAAGAAAAATACTTATAATTCCTTGTAAGAATACAGTCATAACCATTCAAAAAATTGAATAATTACTTTCATAAATGTTAGTACTGAAAATTACTGTTATTATATTAAAACATAATTAATAAGACAATTTACATATAAAACTAGACAAAGAGTTCTACAGAGAACCCACATTAACTTAGACAGCTTGTCACATCAAAAGCCATTTGTGTAAAAACCCAGACTCAGACCCAGATTATTTTGTCAAATCACATGACACATTTAAATAAACAGTATATTCTGGTAAATTAAGCATGATTTCTTATAATTATGAAATACAGAAAAATAATAGTATAATTAATTGTGAAAAACTGTAGAAATACAGATATTTTTACAGTGTAGCGGGACACAATGCATTACCAAGCCATAATGTTTAACATCTATTCTGATCAATTGCGACGGCGCATGTAAACACCAGACCCGATTAGATGACATACCATGTAATCCGAAATCTTCAATCGGAAAGATTCCATTCGGAATGATGAAAAACAACAGAGTTGAATCCCAGCTATTGATTGAATTAGATACAGACTAAAAATGTGTGCATTTCCTAAAAGCCACTTCAGACATTTTTTTAAATATAATGACATATTTTGTTCGATTAATGGTCAGATAAAAATGTAGGCTAAAAGGCAATGCAAGCTTTGGTTTTGTATTGCTAATCTTTTCGTAAAGCAGAAACTTGGAGAGAGAACTCTACACTGAGATAGCATCATCCTTCACTGCATGACACACAACATAAATTCAGCTCAGTGATCATGTAATGCATTTAATATTCTCCATAGGGGCTTCAAATATATTAATACTTTTCCCACCATACATCTGCATTTAAGTGTAGGAAAATTCCCTGGTATTTAATATTTATCTTATTTTATTTGATCTTATTTAAAGCAGCACAGTGGAAAATTGGCTTCTCTTAAACATTTAATACATCTGATACCATTAGCAAGTACATACACTATAGGTTGTAGAACATGCCATAATCTACCTACATTATAATGTATACAGCTTTGCAACTCTGTACTTGTTCTACCCAGCATTTCATCACTGCATATTTCTGCCTATTTTGCGCATATTTCTTGTCTAATAACATCTCTGTGATGTCATTCTTGAACAGCTTGAATTCTCACCTCACATGAAACATTGTCAGTGTGTTAATTGGGCCTGTAGGACACTGCATGGGAGTTAAGTTTATATTTCCATATTGTTTGAAAGGTCAGGAATAGCATGTTTTACCAATACCCATGGTCCTCATTGACAAACCATAGTCTTGTGTCTTACCTTTTGCAGAGGCATGGGCCAGAAACAATGTTGCTGTACACTGTAAATTGTTACAGTAGGCTACGTCTAAGACATGTAAAATGTACCTTTATTTTTTATATATCTATTTAATCATGGCTTAGAAACCTTTACTTTATTTTCTCTTCCTCAGTGGCTGATGACATGAATTTCAGTTTAAAGACATGCTTCCAGGATCCTGATGTTGATTTAGACTTTCACACACAGTCTGATAGAACAGGGTACCACTCCCATATTTAAACAGCAATTCCAATTTGGAATTATAAAGATTTATCTAGTGCTATTTGCACCTTATATCATAGTTATTTGTAGATTATTGTACAGCAGTAGATATACAGTAGATGTACTGTATATTTTGATTTATGTGGTTGAAACAATGAAATGTCTATCAACAGAAAATGCTTAATAATTGTCAGTACCCATAGCCCTTATGTTATTCTAGAAGAAGCTGCTAATGTTGGAACTAGACCTACCATATTAAAGGCATAATGTATTTTTCTGCAATTGCTGATGTCAGCGTCCACATATGTAAACATAATCTACAAGGTTTTCAGTTGTCCTTGCCACACCAGTTCAAGTTTTCACATGCCCAGCCAGTGTTGGTCCTGGCTTATCACAAATCCCTTTATGTCTTCCCTTGAATATGCTTAATGTGTAAGCCTTAGCTGTGCTCTATTAACCTGACATGCCAGATTGATTGTTGTCACAGCTCCATCTAGACATTGGTACTGTTTGTGTTTAAAAATAAAACTCTTGGCAGTTGTTTGGATGAACCATCTGGTCATTTTATCGCTGTCGGCACCTAAACCACGCCCGTATAGCTATCAACATGACGCTGATTGGAAAGTTCAATTGCCACTCGGACACATTCAAAATGATTCCTAGGCTTTCTCATGGTGAAATGAACCTGAAGCTGAGGCTAGTGCTCTACTCTATGGAAAATAGCAAAACATCCTGTCACAGTCGTGAAAATCCTCACTAAAAGTGGCGTATGCTCTAACTCTAACCGTTCCCTAGTACCATGGCTATTGACAATGGCCTGCACGGAATTACAATAATGGCTGCCATTAAGATAAAAGCACTCGGAGTAATGGAGAAGGTACCATGTAAGTAGTGTTGAAAAAAACATCCTATAAATACAGACAGCCATAAGTTAAGATTGTATTTTGTATATATGTTTCTATAGAATCTATCTCTAGAAGAACTACATACAACAAATCAGTCTAGAAAGTCTGTGGTTTTATGTGTTACAGGCTTTGCGTATATTTTGACGTGAGGAAATCTAATTATTGTATACATTTGATAGAAATTGCTAAACTGAACAGCGTTTTGGCTTGAATAATTTTTTTTACAATACATTTTTCACAAACACAAACACATACACACACGTGCGCGCGCACACACACACACACACACACACACACACACACACACACACACACACACACACACACCTGCTGTACACAAGAGACATGTGCTGTACATAGCATTGATATGAGGACTTAATGTCTTTATAGAAGGTAATGGTAGGGTATGCACCTGTGTTTTGTCTCCTCTCGATCCTTCATGGCAGGCTTATAGATACACTACTTAAGGTGATAAGGTACTTTAGGACCAGTTTTTTCAAGGCTTGTGGAAACAAGACCGTCTTTGCTGCAAATTGCCATTACATTAGAAATGTAAATCCTAGGGTAGGGTACAGTATGTGTTTGCCTTCAACCACAATATTGTTTCAAATGTATTAATAGCAATAAAATAACCTTGTCAGGCAATAACCCATTCCAGGCTTCCTTGATCAGTTATCATTTGCCCAGCACAAACTTAGAATAGCCCCTGGCAAGCTTTAGGCTGTTAGCATAACGCTCAGCCAATGAGAAATGTTAGGCTGTTGGAAATGCCCTTTAAATTTATGTTATTGTATTTTAATCCCACAACGGGGGGATGGTTTATTTTTCCCTGCTGGTATGTGGGCAGATTCAACTATAGTCTCTGTAGCTAATTTGGAGCAGGTATTGTGTGTACAGTACATTTCTCAATGATACTTTGACAGCTATAGTCACTATGGGCCCAATAGGGGGCAGCCTAATTTACCAAGAGGTTGTCCAACATCCTTGAGTTGTGATCAGCTGAATAGAAGTGATGTTCTTGTGTCTTCATGAACAAAGAAACATGCACACAGCCATGCACTAAATGTGCAGCTGAGATAAAGTTAGACTGTTCTTTAGTGGTTTTAGCGCTGAAACAGATCAGTATACACATCCATCCACTTGAAGGCCGAATGGATATTTAGAAAATATTTTCTAAAATGAATTTTTAGTCACATTTGTATATTCTTTATCATATTAAAATGTAAGCCAAGACATGTTTGTTGTTGGAAAATATGTTTGAGGCTAGTTATCAGAAAGCTCCCAAAAACATAACTACTTATTTACATGCACTCGAACAACACACTAGGAATGCATTACATTTGTATACAGTATGTTACATTATGTCTATGTGTTTGTGTGTGTATTGTTCTATTTGTGAGTGTGTGTTTCTCTTTATGCGGTCTTCCATGATTCTGGTAGTTGTTTGTTTCATAGCAGAGGTTGAGAGAGAGAGAGAGAGAGAGAGAGAGAGAGAGAGAGAGAGAGAGAGAGAGAGAGAGATGGTCTTTGCCTTCATGAGGAGCTATGTAAGTGGATGACAGGCTGCTAATTGATGTAGAAAGGCGTGTTTGGGGATGATAGTTTGTTCCTGTGAAGGTATGAGACCTGTCCAAGGTGCTGATGTCTCTTCACAGCCCATGCAGTGTCTTGCAACACACACACACACACACACACACGCACGCTCACACACGCTGCTCAAGTTCAATATTTGCTGATCGAGCGCTCCCCTATAAAGCCTTGAGAGAATAAGTTCAGTTCACTGACCTCCATGCATCACCCTGTGTTCACTATCTGTGTGAGCACAGACAAGAGCGTGTGTGTGTGTGTGTATCTGTGTGTGATTGCATGTCTATCACAGGGTGCAAAATGTGGCACTCTGCAGAAAGTACCAATGCTCTGTGTACACACAGAAGTTTTGTCCTCCGCATTGCATCATTTGAACTTATACTGTCTGAGATGTAATCGTGTGAAAGTACAAAAAAAGAGAGGAACAAGCGCTGTGGAAAGTGAGTGTAAAAAAAATCTCAACTTTTTTATCGTATGGTTTTTCGAGGTTGCGGGATGCTTTTAAATGAATGATCAATCTCTAAATGTGCTTTCGGATGAAGATGTGTGTGTATTTTATACATGAGAAACAGCAAAAGTGTCTATGAGGCAACGCACTGCAATGGCCTTCGATGTCTGGCTGGCTCTATATATGTCTGCTGAGCTAACTGTTCTCATCATGGGATTTTACCCCCGTTCTAACGCTTCAGGTTTAAATTAATTAAAGTTGACTTTACTGTGAGCTGGGTGGAGCAAATTCAAATATTATTAAAGGGTACTTTATGAACCTGTTTAATGAATAATATATGTAGCCTACGCAGATGATTCAACTTCTTTCAAAATGTTTCATACTAATTTTAGATTAAAATTATATTCTATAAAAATACAATTCTGCACCACATTATGTATTTTTTTGTGTTTCTCCTGAATGAGAAATAACATGTGTGATACAGTATGTGATAATTTAGACCGTTCTATTTTTCTGTATACTCTGCATATTTGGTCAGATCTACAATTCCTAGGAATATTAATTGGTGCTATATATTTTAGCTTAGTTCACCTTGAATGAGGACAGGGCTTTGTTTTTAGATTGATGTTGAATGTTATAATAAAACATGTTTGGCCAATAAATACGGAGTGAGAGAAATGTCGAGACAGAGAGAGAGAGAGAGAGAGAGAGAGAGAGAGAGAGAGAGAGATTAGCACTAATCAACTGAGGCAAATAATAATAGGTTAAAGTGTCTTTGCCTGTCTAGTTTTTACTTCTCTTTTCTTACGCTAATGTTTAACCATCTCTCTCTTTTCACTTCCTTTCGCTGGAGGTCTTTCTTAACTCTCCATCAGTGTGCTGCTTCACTTTACGTAGACAATGTCAGACTCCCTCTCACCACTCAACACCTTTGTTTATGTGTCGAATGTGCCATTCACGTCATTCTGCATTCATCCCCCTTCCACCCTGTGCCTCCAGTCAGCCCTTAAGAGGGTATCGCAGCATGTCAAGCAGTACAATATACCTCTTTACATTATTCTTCAAATAGCTGCTAGCCTTAATTAGAAGTCCTTCTTGACTGGAAATTTGTGTTTTGATGCACTGTTTGATGGCTTATTAAGACACAGTTACAGCCTCAACATACACAATATACACATACATGTGTAGTTGGGGCTGTGCATGTGCTCCCAAAAATACCTATATTACAACATGGTGGATTGTGTTGTTCTCATTATTATTGAATTGTTTTTATTGTATAATTGCTGATGCTGATTGCATTGCTTGTGTGTTTTACACATGTACAGTACATGTGGACATATAACACGTACTGTACAGTATAAAGGTGATTTTATCACATATATGATGCAAAGTGTATCCTCTGCATTTAACCTATCCCTCAATGGTGTGGACAGCCACTGTGCAGTGCCCAGGGAACAACTATTGGAGCCAGTGCCACTGGTCACATGATGACACTGAATGGAGCGCGAACCTGAAAGGCCGAGACGACTGGAGCTTGAACCCAAGACCTTCTTGCTGTGAGGCCTCAGTGGTATCTATGGACCACCATGTTGCCCGAACTGTAGACGGTGTTCTTATTGTAAAAAATGATATAAGAGTCTTTTATGTGCGTGTATGTTTATGAGTGTATGTTATACATCCGCATGGGTCCAATATACAGCTTCAGCTACATGTATTATTCACTGGAAATATTCCATATACGACTTTTTTTACCTTTAAGATATTTATGCAAATTAGAAGGTGAAGAAACAATGACAAGACACTAATGCCTCTCCAAGTCATTACCAAACATGTCCTTGTAACTGATGAGCTCATGTTAACAGCAAATACTGTACGCAAAAGGTGTTCCATACCCGCAAATGAACACATCTGCACGTGCGTGAATGCGTCCGTGCGTCCGTGCGTGCGTCCGTGCGTGCGTCCGTGCGTCCGTGGGTCGTGCTGGCCTGCGTCCGTGCATCCCTGTGTGCGTGCGTCCGTGCGTGCGACCGTGCGTGCGTAGGCCAATAATGTAGTGACTTCATTTCCAGAGCTGCAGCGCGGACACACTAGAGCTCCCCCATCATCCATCTACCTGCTGTCTCCACCAGAGCAGCCGAGAAGAGGCCAGAACGCTGCCACTCTCATCTTAGCGGCTGAGCAGAAAGAGGAGAAATGGAGCAGCTGGTAAGGATGAGCAAATGATGAGGGATGAATGGGCCGTGGATGGATGGAGGAGAGAATGGAGGGTGATGTACTGTGACAAGAGCGGGACCTCGTCTCTTTTACCCTTTGACTTTAAAAAGATATTCCTCAGGTTTTGAGCATTTTAAGATAATCTGCTATTTGTTATTTCGCATTATTACATATATTAAGACTTGTTCAAGTATTTTCTGCCAGAGTTTTTCCATATTTAAGATTTGCATGAATAACACCTGAGCGGAATTAACATTTCTTTCTGTAAAAACTAAAAATCCCTGCTTTGAGAACTACTTGTAGAAAATTATTAAGTGCCGTTGGCTTCGGAGACAAATCAGAGGTACACACGTTAAGTATGTCTGCACATGCACTCACATGAAAATACAGTACTCACACACACACACACACACACACACACACACACACACACACAAAATCCATACAAATATGCCCTCAATGACCAAAAAAAACAAAACTTTTAAAATAGTAATTTTATACTCCTTTTCACTTGTTGACACAGTTACTAGACTTCTCAATGCAATGTAGTTGACCAGCTTAGGTGAAAATACCACATAGTTTATGTGGAGTAGCAGATCATACAACAACTCTTTAGATAACGGTCTGTTTCAGTGACTGTTGCTTTAAATGTAACAAGTCACTGCCCACCCCGCCCGACTTCCACGTAGCTGTGTTGACGTGAAGCTACGACGTTTTACTGCTAGTGCCGGTGTAGGCTACTCAAACGCGGTTTAAACATAGTTGTATGGGTTTTGTACGGTGGCCGCCAGGTGCAAAACACAATACAAAGTAAGAAAACAACTTCAAATACAAAAAACATAAACAAGTTACAAAAACAACTACATCCAAACGGAAACGCGCAGCAAATACAAAAACACAACCAAGTCAAGAACGTGCAGCAAATATATGACATATTACAATTAATGTCATTAAACAACAAATGCTGTGAAGTATGTCTGGTGTATTGTCATTATTTAGAGTAATGAGATGCAGATTAATAGGCAGTGATTATATTTGTATAATCGTCTTTCTTGTTAAGTAACTTCGAAGCAAATTCACCACTACATTTTCAAAAAGCGGACACTCTTGCAAGTTATGTTAAAATTGTTTATTTTACCTTGTTAAACCCAGTAACTATATCATAACATAGGCTAGAGCCCAACATTTAACACAAAAACATAAATAGTATACAGTTGAAGTCATACTACTGTGAACTAGTAAATTTAAAATTTTAGCAGGAAAATTCATGCTGGAAAACCTGGCCCAGGTACAGGTGAGTTGGAATGTTGAGCTGGGAGCAACGTGCTGACTGAACAGTAGAGCAACATGTGGATAAGATGCACCAGCTCAACATGAGGTGCAAGAAACCCTGTAAGAAAAGTAAAACAATAAACTTTGGGGTTTTTTATGTTCAGTTTGCTCTATATTAATGCCATTGGGGTAACCTATTTTAGGCATGTCTTTAAATATGCCTACATAAACAACACCAATTCTGAAAAGGTTGGCACAGTAAACTATGGGCTGTATTATGTATGGGCTTTAATACATTTATCATATTAGGCCTACATGAATGAATAACAAGAACTCAGACAACTGAACATGGACAATAACATTTGTACTCATATGTATAGGAAAACATGTTAAACACAGTAACACATTTTAAATAATCATCATACTGTATGGAACCAAAGCATAACGCCCTCTCACACGCACGCACACAAACAATGAAGGATTATGTGTTTTGGTCTTTCTCTGATACCGGTAGCCTAGCTAGCCTACTGTCTGTACCATAGCATGACAGACAGTAGGCTATCATACAATAGCACTGCCTTCCAAAAGTATGAAGAAAATAAGTTTATAGATTACTCACCCTCATAATTGTGGACGTAACTACAATTGAAACATTTCTCCCATTTAGCGTTGTAAATCGGCAATCATTGAAATTAATTGCAGGTGTTTACGTAATGTATGTTTGTGGCCACGTTGTGGTGCTGGTAAATAAAGTTCTTGAAACCGGCATAAGGCCAATAACAGATTGGTTTTATTATACTAAGCAACCTCTTTAAATAAATACTATGTGAACATAATTATAAAATGATACATTTAACAGCACTGTATATCAAGTCAGTCATTTCACAATGTTACAGTAGTTAACTTATCATTCAAATGCCATTCATGCATTCAATAAACCTCAGAGACCTTCCTTCAACTCTTTTTTACTTTATTTTTCGCAACTAATGTCAAGAGAAGATGTAACATCAGAGGGACACGCCTACATTCCGATTGGTTGGGGGTGCTCCCTGTTGCTACATTGCATTACTTTAAATTCAATTATAAATGAAGAGGTTTTGGTCACGAGCCACATAGATTTGATCTCCAGCTATTAAGTCGACCGGTCTGTGTTGCTCATTGAAATTAGTGAAAGTGTTTATAGGGTATGCATACTGTAGGTTTTAAACGTGTTAGAAAACAAGGCTATCTGTGAATATTCCATTCTTGCATTGTCTTTCATACACACGTTCTTTCTCTCTGATTACGCTGGTCTCCCTCCTCTGTTGTCCATCTGTCTGTCTCACTTTTCCCGGCTGTCTGTGCTCTGGGTAAGTGGCTTCTCAAACCTCATGTACCCTTCCCAATGATTGGTGCTTCATTCCCTTGATGTAATATGAATGGGTGGCATTGTGCCTTGGGGATACAATGCGCATTGGCTCATCTGAGAGCCCATTGAGGATCTAGACACTGCTCAGATGATGAACACTGGAGAGATAGAGAGGGAGGGAGAGAATGAGAAATTCAGCTGGAGAGAGGTATACCGTAGAGGGGAAAGAGGCCGAGAGGGAGAGAGATGAAGCTCAACAGGGAAAGTTTGTGGGGAGCATGTTATGGAGTGGAGATACTGGATGGTTGGCAGAGAGAGAGAGAGAGAGAGAGAGAGAGAGAGAGAGAGAGAGAGAGAGAGAGAGAGAGAGGGAGAAATTTAAAAAAAAAAATTCTCACTCCATTCAAAGCTTTCCAGTAGCCTCTCTTGCCACTTGGGGTCTCCAACTTTTGGCATGATTGGCAGACCAGGGACAACTGTGGGTCTGATGTCGTGCCTCGATTAAAAACCTCATAAGAGGAACTACATTCAGCAGAACTCTCCCGCTTGTTTTTGTTTGTGCATCTAAGGAAGTCAACAGGGCGCGTCTCATGCACATTGTGCACGCACTCATTTAAAGTGCATGGAAGCGGCGCGGGAACACCTTGCAAACGCTTTGCACCTAGCAGCCAAATAATACACCCAGCCTACGCATTATGCTAATATGCCAAATGCGCTGTTTCCTCTATTTGGTTATCTGACTCTTGCTTCATTAAATATATTCTTGCTCCATGGTTCCCTTGCTAATGTGCTACTAAATAGAATACTACGTAAATGTTATTGTTATTATTTTCAATAGGCAACCTTCATAAACAGTAAACATCTTTAATCATCTGTAATGATAATAATAATATATATAAAATATACACATATTAAAAACTCAACTAACATTTGTAACTACATTATGGGGGGCTTATTCCAGCAGGATGAAGTGACTGTCTCTCTGGGGCACCTGAGACGTATTGCGTGGAAAACGTCAATGAGAAGCAACACAGCATAGCAGGAATGGAGGGAGGTGATCACAGGATAAAAGGGTGAGTGGAGGAACAGGAGTCATGAAAGAAGGAGAGCTAGATGGAGAGGTGTCCCTATAGATGCCTTCTTGTTTTTACCTCAACGTTATCTTGATCCTCGGTGTATTCAGCTGGGGCAGGAACATCCTGTGTTATCACGATTTGCAGCCTGTTCATGTTAGGTTTACAGATTAAGAAGCAGCCGGCTTGCGTTCCTCTAAAGAAGCTGGGAAATGTTTCTGCTAGCACTACCAGCACAATTTGTTGCTTAAATGATGCAATTACGTAAATTGTATAAATACTGCAGGGCCACAAATGCATTCTAATGAATCTAATTTCTTGAGATGGCCTATTTAGTTTTCACGTTGAGGGACTAGTACTGTAAAATTAATAAGATATCTTGCTGTTCAGCTCAAAAGAAAAAAAAAGGTCAGAATAAAAATGAAATGTATGTACTTTATCTCATGACAGCTGAATATATCAAGAAACAATGCAATTTTTAACAGGTAAGATTAAAAACATAATTGCAAAATTGAGGACTGATTCTGTTGTTCTGATTGATTTGTTCTTTGATATACTGTAGCTCCATGGGTTATTCATGTATCCTGACTTCAGGCAAGAAGTGGATTGTTCATAAAAAGTTTAATTGGTGACTTACTTACATCTGAATGATACATTACATTTAAAATGCCTGTTATATAATGTTTGGAGTACTCTCTGTGTATAATGTGTGTGTGTGTGCATCTTTAAGTGCTTGTGTCAAACCAAAGGCATATATTTGAAGGATGTGTTTGGGTTAATGTTAACATCTGTCTGTGAGTGTGTGAGTGCCTACCTGCATGTGTGTGTGTAAAAATCATGGCCTTTCAACTAGACAAAATACCATGTAAAATACCAGCCCATGTTGGATTTATGTGGATCTAATGTGACATTTTGGAAAAGAGGATTGTAGTGAAAAGATGGATTATTGTCTTACTTCTCTGCTGTCTTGTTTTTTCTACACTGTCTGTATCCATTGCACTTGTATCTTGAACAAAAGAAAAGATGCTTGGAATAGTCTGCGTGTTTGGGGATAGAGCATTAACATTTATATAGAAACATGAGGCCATTGTTGGGCCGGACGATAAATGGGCTGTTTTCTTAACTCTATTTCAAATGGAACAATGGGGACAGAAACTCAGTAGAACATTGTCCATTGGCACACAGTAGCATGGCCCAAGAGCTAAATGCATCAGTACAATTGACTTTATTAGTCTGCCCCCTTAGAATTCTTTGTTGTGTGTTTTGAGTCGTTGGGGATGAGATTTTCTATGCTGGAGTATATGTCAAGCCTGTTTAAGAGGCTCAAAATCGATGGCAACCACAATCTCAAAGTCACACACATGATAAATACAAGATGGGAGAACATGAAGGAAAACAATCCCGAAATCCCAAAGCTGAGGTGGTGTAATAAATCATAGGAACACATCCAGGGTCCAGCCACTGGGGAGCACTAATAATCCAATCTGGGTACGCTGCGCGCTCTCTCTCTCTCTCTCTCTCTCTCTCTCTCTCTCTCTCTCTCTCTCTCTCTCTCTCTCTCTCTCTCTCTCTCTCAATCAAGTACACACACCCACTGTGTGTGTACTTGATTGTCTTGTCCTGCTTTGAACCTACACCTGCTGTGTTACCGTCTTCCATATCTGAGACCTGCTGCCATCATGGCAACGTCTCCGCCAGCGGTTTCTTTTTGGACTAAACACCAGCAAGGGACAACGATTCAACAGATAAGCTATCAGGCCGTGGCATCGCACAGCGAAGCCAGCGCACTGAAACGCATGCCTGACAGGGAGGTATCTCCCATGATAGAGGAGCAGAATGAAGACTAGCCCAACTACTGTACATATAGTACTGTAGAGTTTTAAATGCATAAGCCTCCCATAACACACACACACACACACACATACACACACACACACACACACACACACACACACACACACACACACACACACCTTAGCCATGTGGCTGTAGAGTCAACACTCAAATGACAATTACATTATTTCACAATGTTTCCGCTTTTATCCATTATTTTTCATCCAGTCATTTACACTGAGCACAAGAGGCGGCAAGAGACCCCTTTCATGCCCCTACCATGCCCTTACCACTGCCCTGCTTTACCCCAGCAAAACACTACAGCAGCCGCCACTCCAATACATCTGAAAACGCTAGACAAGACAGCAGCAAATCCAAAGGACACATCGCCCACCACACACCTCACTCACCGTGTATGACAACCACAGACAGGTACAGGGAAACAAATGCACGCATGATGCAACAATAATGTTGTCCTGGCTACAGGCACAAGCATGCACTGTATCCACCAACCACAGCTGCTGGAAACCCAGTCTATCATGCTACAGTATATACATGATTAACTGACGTTCTAGAGGGTGTGGGGCCTTACCCAGATATGTGGCCTCCACACCACTAGGGGCGGTATACCAGGGACGATACTACCCCTCCCAACTGCTCCAGGTGTGGAGACTCCCCAGCTGCAACCAATGAGCTAAATGAGCAGGGGAAAAGAGAGGGGAAAAAGACAAGGAAAGGGACAGAGGGTGAAGCAGAGATAGTAGGAGAAAGGAGGAGAAAGGAGGAGAAAAGAAAATAGAAAAGAATAGAAAAGATGAGAAAAGAAAAGTAAAGCCAGGACAAGACACCTACCAGAAGACCACGGGGAGAGGAGCAGCAGCACCTATAGTGCGGTATATGTGTCTGTCACTACACGTGTTTTCTGTCCCAAGAAGCTGAGTGAACCCAAACCCGGAGGACCGAGCGGGAGGAGCCAACCACCCACCCACACCACTATACTTCCGCAATAAAGCTAGGTTGTACCCCCGCCCAAAGTGTGCCGCCTGTATTTCCCGGTTGCCACCCATCTCCGCCACAAAGGGGGGGGGGGGTGTAGGTCTTCTTAATGATTCTCATGTACAGTATAATGTGTATTTCACTCATTTGTCAATAACCCACTAATAAGTACAGAGCATAGAACCAAACATCAACAATGGCTGTTCCAGTTTTGTACTTCCATCCTCTGGTTAAGAGGATCCTTCAATGGAAAAACGACTATAGTGAGATATAGTGAGCAAGCCAGGTAGCGATATAGACAGAGATACAGTGTGAAGAGAGAGCAAGAGACACCAGCAGACAATCTGTAATGTGATGGAATATGGTTTATGTGCTGCTGGCATCTTGCGTTCTAGCCAGGTCTATATTATATATACTGTGAAGTTCCCTCCAGCTCCTTGTGATGAATGAAAGACTGACAGACTCATTCTTTTTAGCTCTCAGACAGAAGTGCAAGGATCTATTCAGGTCAACAGCACATTTAACACAAACATAAAGGTGTTCTATGCAGCACAACCAGCGAAACGTATATCATTAAAGTTAATACTTTGAATAAAAATGTATTTAGCCTACACAATGTGGCTAGTATGCACAGATCATGAACATTTTGATCTATTGTTGCTGTCATGGTAACGTGCCCGTGCACAACTTTAGCTTTTAATTAAATACATTTCAAATAAGATAAGTCCACAGCCTATACTGTGTATAAGAACACTGGAATACCGCCATAGATAGCCTATGCACAATAGGGTTCTAATACTAATATTTGTATGAAACCATTTGCAAAGATGGATTTTTCAGCAGCATTATGCAGCAGCAGGTGATTTGTTTGTTTGCGTGAAGCTATACCCTATCGACTGCTCTGCTCCCGACTTTATCCTACACACTGATTTGACATTTCCCCTTAAAAGGCCACAGATAGATCATGTCTTTACAGACTGGAGTATGGAAGGCTGGATCACAAGGTGTAATGAGCCTTTCTATACTGAAAACCAGCTCATCTCTGAACAGGGACAGTTTCGTTGCCATGGCCCAAGTAATATAAGCATGCCTTGTAATATGTGGATAGTATTATATAATCTATTACAATTATTGGCAAAGATATGAAATAAATTGTGGATTACATATATTGTACATGTCAATTAATATAGTATGTTGTAGCAACACAATCAGTAATACAATAACACCTTAAAGCAATGTAACAGCTTTTGAACAAAAGTAACTTAACTTGTGGTTAACAGATGGCATCTTTAAATAGTGACTTTAAAGGGTCTTAGAATGGAACTTTCACAGCCAAGAAAAATAGTGATTGTTATGGTATCGGAAGTGTTTTTCACCCATGGTGAGAGGCACACATCCTCTTGAAGCATGACATTTCGCTGCAATTTAGTCAATTGTGACAGTTCTATTCTCAGAAACTTTAATTTATCCCATAACCCATATGGGATAAATTAGACAACCTCATAAGACAACCTCACACCGAGCTTTCTGGGTGATATGCTGTTGTTTCAGCTCTCAGACCAACCACACATCAGCCTTTATTGACCTTGGCTTCTGTTGGGGTGTGTGTGTGTGTGTGCGTGTGTGTGCAGTCACTCATGTTGTACATGTGCCTTGCAATATTTATAATAGAGGAGTATTATTGTAGATCTACGCCCAAGCTCATATCACTGCATATGAATGCAGTGTTGGTCAAGTTATTGTGAGGTCAGTCAACAGACAAAATATAGGCTTGGCAAGTGCCGCACGCCAAATGAGACCCATACAGAGGTCTGGGCAAGGGGACACACATGGTGGACACACACACACACACGCACGCACACACACACACATACACCAACATACACATACAGCCAAGCACCCAACGAGGTGCCAAGGTGGACTAGCTGTCTGTGGGTTTAAATCTGCCCCACCCCCCCTCACTCTCTCTCTCTCTCTCTCTCTCTCTCTCTCTCTCTCTCTCTCTCTCTCTCTCTCTCAGTTCACCCCTACACTGTAAAGTGTGTTATGTTCACATAGCAACACAACCTGTGAGAGAGAGACACACAGGTAGGGGCAGGTGATGGGTAATGTAACATTAAAACCATAAAAGACAGCGATCCTGAGCTACATAGAAGTGAGAATGAGTCAGATAGAGAGAGAGATGGTCTCTCAATCACGTTGTTAGTGGCAACCGATGCTCCAATTTCTACATAAAGCCAGCAAAATGTGCTCATCTTTGATTTGTGGCCGCTCCACGTTGCATGCTCAAAAATGGATAGAGGGAGTAGCCATAGGTTTAAATTCCGTGTTATCAGCGTGCCAATTAGAGTTGAGCTTGTGCAATAACATTGAAGACAATTGCTTCAAACTCCAAACCATCTAATACTGGCGATCAGCCCTCACACGAGTCTCACCATGTCAAAACGAATTATTCACAGCTGAAACTAAACACATTTGTCTTTAGCAACCATGTTATTTTCTCATTTGGTTTTTTATATTATAATGTATCGTATCTCCTTCATTACATAAATGACTAATTTCATAGCTATTGTTAGCTGTTACACAATGCTTCGATTGAAAGCATGGGTTTTGAAATAAACACATTTGCAGAAGTTGATTTGCACAAAATAATTTTCTTTCTTATTTATCCTTATTCTTTAATAAATTGTAATATGCTATATTTAATATAAATGTATATATCTTGGTGTTGACACATTGTCTATAACTATGTAAACATATGTACTTTAAATATTTAATAAATATCTACAGTAATAGTACATACTGTATATAAGAAAACTGGAATGCATGTGAGCCATTAGGTCATATTTACAACATTGCATTGTTCATGTGTTCTGCTGAGCTGACAGGTAGAATAATAATAAGATGAAGCCGAATAATAATAGATTGATCAATGAAAGGAGAAATTAATGAATGTATACAGTGTGCAGGCAGTCAGGCAGTTCAAGGCAGACCTGAGATTGTTGTTATGTAGAAAAAAGTATAATCTGGTTCAGCAGGCATCTGTCTGGTCATCTGTGTATTGAGTATATAGCAATGTAATATAAACAAACACTAACAAATGCAAAAAGGCAACATTGCCTCAAGTTAATATAAGAGCAGGTAACAATGCAATCCTTAAATGCCAGTATTTCAGTATGGTGACTATTGTTGCATAACAATTACATTATATACTGCTGCAAATCCAAGGTAATGCTATTCCTCACATTAGTCTCTGCATTGGGGCTTTGCTGTGGTGTTGTTATGGGGGTTGTGCAGCACTTGTGTTGAATGAGGATCACTTTGTGCCAGGGTTCTGAGATCTGCAGTGTTGCCAGCTAAATCGTCTTGTTGTCATCCAGGGCAGGACAACAACCATCCACATTAACAGGAGAGGCTCATCCACAGTCCTGCTGTTGTTTTGTGGAGTGAGAAGGTTTACCACAAGGGGCGTGCCTCACAACATGTGGCGTGTGTGGGTCTGATGATAGTTCATCATTTAAAACTTTTTCTGTAGCTTTTATTTGTTTTATACATGTACATTTAAAATGAAATGTTCGAAATTCGCCATTTATTTCAAAGATGTACTTTAATTAAAGTTAGAAATTGTTGATGCTACTAGGCCTACTGTGTGTGTGTGTGTGTTTTGTCCATAAAATAAAACAAATGTATCAGGATAAGTATATCCTTGTTCTGAGAAAATAAGGCTATTCCACAACATTAAATAATGTTTATACGCTGTATATCAAAAATATATTATTTAAACAAACAAAACACAAAGCTTTTCTTTCAAAAAACATTTCTAAATGACCCCAAACGTTTGAATGGTAGTGCATGTGTTTATATGTGTATGGTACTGTGCCAGTTAGATTGCCTCAGTGGTAAGGTGCACAGTCAAAGCCTGGCTATGTTTACAGAAGATTGCCTGTTAGTTATTTGTGCTGTGTTACTGCTGATGGCTTATTGATTGCTGTATCCACTCTATAAAACTTTGTCTTTCTTCAAAACAATCCAGGGTCATAGTCTGTTTTTACTGTGAATACTGCCATGCAGCAGCTTGTCTAAGCTTTCATTAATTTATAGAAAAGTAACGGCAAGTATCAATAAGAATAACCTGGACATGAAAGCCACACCCATTGTATTGCATATCTCATGATCTGCGAGGCTTTGTTCTGATGACTTATGTTGACTGCTTTCTCAATGTTATAAGTGTGTCACTTCTGACTCACTTCTGATGCAGGACCCAGTCAACAAACACTGGCTTTTGATTGCACTGTTTGCTTTAGTATTACTGTATTCCATTTTATCGCGTGCACCCTGAGAAGAGATGATGGAGACCACTGTGTTTATAAACAGACAATTGCAATAGTTTGAACTTGTATGGATATACAGTATGTTTGACCAGGAATAGTGTGACCAAGAGCACGCTCCCCTCAAGTTCTGTTATTTAAAATGCCTTTGTGAAATAGGAACAACAATTATGATATAATAGCCGACAGCTTTATAATAGCTCTGTTGAAAAGCAGAGTAAAGTGTCACCAACAATTTACCTCTTAGCACACCTGTCAAGTACATAGACAGATGACAGATTATTTGTTACTGACAGTGGATACAGACAGGTAACAGTAGTAAATTAACGTCATGCAGTCAGTGCTGGCTCACTTATCCACACCCATCTGTCTGTCGAGGAAGAGAGTCAGAATTATAATGGCGTTAATGTGTTAGTTCTGTCTTCAAAAGCAAACACACGCCTCCACGTCTTAATTTAACCTTCTGTCAGCAAGCTATCAACAAACTGCTTAACACAGTCATTCAAAACACAATACATCTTAACACAATCCGCGCGTACGGAACAACACTTGTGTAAGTCATTACTATAAAGGGACACTAATGCGGTTTGTTGTTAGCACTTAAGTTCACACAAAAATGTAATAGCTCTACAATTGGTGAGGACAGGATTTTTGTCAGCTGAAACCACATCCAGTCAATGTGTTCCTGTTGTAGATAAATGAATGCAATGTCCAAAGCCTCATTTGATGTAGTGTAACTGAGACTACTTCCAGTGATATTACTATATGTATGTGCTATTAATACATGTATTTGACATGTATTAATAGCACATACTGTATACGTACGCACATATTTTCACCACAGTATTAAAAAGTGTTACAACTAAAAAAGGAAATATGTGAAGCTAATGTGTATCTGCCATGTATCAAACCTTTGTCACCACTTGATCTGTCTATCAAGACAGCAGTTGAGAAATGCCCTGTTAGCATTGTGACTATGCAGCAGTTTCTGTTCTGGCTTTCAGGGTGTGGTAAAGCTAGTGTACACTGGGACACCAGGGACTATTAGAACAAGCTTGAAGGTTTTCCACTTTCATGTTATGGCTTTCAGGGTGTGCTAAGGCTATTTTATGCATATTTGAAGCAATATTACACCTGCATAAAGGCTTAAAATCTGAACAGGGACACATAAATGACTTGTTGACAGGCCAGTGCAGCTGTGCGTTGCTCCTTCTTGACTACTGTTGCAAGAGTGACATCACATTATTATTTTAACCACACTACTAACATGCCTGCTCTCTTGTCAGTTTAATTTGATTCACTGTCTTCTATTTATTTATTTGTATTAAACTTCAATTTTTAAGATACAATTCCTACCAAACAAAATTAAACTTACATTATTATTGAAACAAGAACTGCGTACAACTGGGTACATTCGGTTGCTCTAGCTTTGTTAGTAGTATTCTAACATCTTTTAGCACTTAATGAGTGATATGTATGTAAGGTGATGAATTAAACAGATTTTAAACTGACTATATAGGAGATGATTTTGAAAGGACAAAACTGTTTCTTTTTAAGCAACAGGATTTCTAAACAACTCTAGAACAAAAATAATAATAACCTCTCATTTTGTGTAGTAAGCAACATTTATTTTACTGTAAATAGATGTAGTTTTTTTTCATTTACACTTACATATCATTACATCTCATGTCTCCAACCTTCTCCAGTCATTCAACTACCCAGATTTCATCTTCCTCTCCCCCGGCGCCTTACTGCCACTCTTCACTCATCCAACAGACTCAGCTGGGAAAATGCCACGCTGTCAGCACAGCATCCAAAACATTACTTCCATTAGGCTCTATTATATCACCATGGACGTTCTTGTTAAAATGTGATTTACTAATTCTCTTCAATACTCATTTCCCCCCATCTGTCCCAGCAGGATTAACATGTCATTTATTGGGATGTGGAGGGAAACAAGCGCCATGTTGATTAGTGAAAACAAACAGAGATGGTCTCTCCTCATCTGTCCCATATTGGAGGCAGGCACATCTTTTATTAGCACAAGGTGTTCAAATGCTAAACACTGAGGCTTGATTTGACAATATTTGAATTTTCTGTACACACACGCGCACACACACGCACACGCGCACACACACACGCGCGAACACACACTCCATAGCATTCTTAACAAAACATTACATAACTAGACATACATGTACTGTATTTTTGATGTATGTTATATTTTACAGTGTTAAATGTGTATGTGCTATCAATTATGACTGAATGTGCCCATAATTGTGTTTACAATACTGTATATTGCAAACTGCTGTGTTGCTACTTGCTATACAGTAATACACGTTTTAAGCTTTACTCTAATGGCATGAAGGGGCCATCACAGTTCATTTACCTTAATTATGGGACTGCTAAGTATGAACCCAGTTTAATACTGTGTAAATGCTGTTCTATATTCTGTCTGCAGTACATCTCTGTGTTACTGCTAAACAAGTACTGTATGCGTGTATGTAACATTATTCATATATTTATTGGACATTTATGTCTTGGATTTGCATCGCAAAACAATTTGTAGGTGGGTCCCTTGAAGGTACAGTAGTTCTTCCTAAATTACTGTAAATCCACGTTTAGGATGGTTTTATTATTTAGTTTACATTCAATGAAGGTAAATGGCACTGGACTGAATGTCAGGTTACAAAACAGGGGGGACTATGGGCTGAGTACAATTCACATAACAACAAAGCTGCCATTTGTGCTTGCTGTAAGGTGTTGTGTTTCAGCTGTACAATGCGGTGGTGGTGCTAGTATTTGTCGGTGCCTTTGCTCATTCTCCAGTTGCTAGGAACAGGGAAAATATCCAGACAATGGTTATGTCAACAAATTCTAATTTTATATTTCAATAAAATTTCAATAATTAAAAAAAATGTTTTTACACAAGAAAGAGACAGGATTTTAGCATATTTTAATGGTAGGTAATCTGCATCAATATAAACACACTGTGTATTTACATGACACAGAGACAACTGTTCTTCAAAAGCCATAAAATGTATGTTTTTCTGTGGCTCGCCGTCTTTTACTTGCCTTTCCCTTTGAAGAGAGATGAAACAATGGCGATAAAAGTGAGTTTCACTGATCTATAAACAAAATGTTATCATGGGGTAAATCATTTAGAACTCAGGGGTTGTTCCGCTTTCCTTCCCGTCCAGATTCCCTGCACACTCTGTTGCTTTGGCATACGGGCACAGCGTGAGCGTTCTGCGTAGGGCATACGGCAGCAGAGCTGAGAGTCTTAAATGGAGATGGACAGTCTTTACATTTCAGTGCTGCAATTGTGGTGTCTTACTGTGTGTGTGTGTGTGTGTGCGTGTGCATGTGCGTGTGTGTGTGCGTGCGCAAGCACTTTATTGATTTGGCCATTTATATTCACACTATGCAAACAAAAGACATCTTACGTAGATAGTCTAGCTGAATTTGAGAGCTCTGCTTTACTGGTGGTCCTGTCACTTAAAACTCCATGCCTTTTTAAATGTGTTCATCATTGTGTATCATTGGGTTAGGCCTCCCTGCCTCACAAATACATGGTTTGATATTGGATGCTGTTTGTTACCCTTATTACTTTCTCTGTGATGACAGCAGGGATTAGGCCAGCCTTAACCATGAAGACAACACAAGCGTGTTTCAACGCTAATTGTTCTGCTTTAGCAGACGTCTTATGGCCAGTACAGAAAAGGTACGATGTCTCCATGCTCTTTGTCATTACAGCCGATTATGAAATATTGTTGTGGTGGTCAAACCTTTTCATTTTTACGTTGCTTTAAAACATTCATACATACATTGTATTTATTAAATAAATGTTAAAGTCATGTCTTCATTTGTTTATAATATTGGAGCCCTTTACTGTAGATAATACACCCAGAAGACAACTTTGGTTTGGAATAGGTCAATGTAGCGACAACATTTGCTGTCATTCATTGTGGAGGAAATATGAAATGCAGGGTATATGCTTCTACCATGCTGGTCACAGCATCTAGTATCCAGTATCACAGGTGTGAGCTAAGATATTGTGAAACCACAGCTAGTGGTCAGGGCCATCATCTGCCATGCGGGAAACTGTGAATCTTTTCGTTTATCATACTTGAAATGGTTCAGCTTCATAATGATTGGCTGTTCTGATGGGTTCATAAAACATTTGTGCAAAATAATAGTGATTCCTGCTATTGGTCTACCAGCACAGCATACATGTATAATATCTATATGGCAGTGGAAGTTTACATGGAGAGAGGGAACCTCTCAAGTGGGAACCTCCAGTGCGGAGAAATTAATACAACGTGGAAGCGATATTTGCAGTTCATCGAATGGCCACTTGAGGATGGCTGCAAAAGGGCGTCACAGACTGCCATGTAAAATGCAGACTTTACAGCAAAATATACATGTTTACAGCCTGGTTTTGGTCTCTATAGCTAGTTTCCCTGTTCACAACAACTGTAGGCCTACTAGGGGGTTGATTTATTTTAAATAAATAATCAGTTCAAATGATATTAAGCCATACATTTATTCCATTATAATGGATAGGACGGTTTTATAGACAGAGTGAGGTACTGCAAAAATAGCGACTGCCAGAGCCAGCAGTGTTCAAATCCATTCTTAAGAAAAGCTATGGTTGACTTGGAGGGTTTGCCCATTTATATATACAGTTTATGGAAGAGATGCACTTTGAGTGCAGGCATCTCAGTAGATTACTTTATTCAACCACGGACAAAGAGTGTGTTCATTCTGAAGTGTGTCTATAGCCTTTGTCTCTAGATGTGTGTCTCTGTATCTGCCTAACACAAGGGTAGGCTATTAACAGTGTCCCTCAGCCCAGCATTGTTGTGAATAATTGGCTACGGATTGTTGGATCGTGGCGGACACAGAAAGACTAGAGACTACATGAACTTTTACAGGAGTGAAGGCCATCTCCGCATCAGCCCCTCAATGGACAAACAATACATGAAAACAGCTCAGCGGAGCACAGCAACGGCAGATGGAGAGGGTAATTGAAGGCAGTGACTTGTGGCAATGTTCTGGCAATCTGTGCAGACAGTTAGATTGTCAACAAAAGGTAGTATGACACAAGGGAAGTGCCATTTTGGAGGCCTTGCTTTGTGAACTGTTCTCTTACCTGGGCTGCCATTTTCTCTGTCAGAGTCTGAAAAATAGTAATGCTGTTATTGCATGCATCTCCTGTATACTGTAAAGTATGCTATCTGTTTTTTGTTTGTATGTGTGTGGACATTTCATGTTATCTCAAGTACAGTACAAGGTGTTGGTGATATATGGTTGGTTGATAATGTGTTTCAATAGCATACATAGCAAAAGCTGTGAAATAACCTTTCTTTGCTCAGTAAAATATGTACCGAAATGCATACTGTATACAAATGCAACACCAGCGTGATTTTTACAATGTATTTTATTCAATTTGTTTTCTTACAAAACAATTCCCTCATAAATCAGAACACAGAAAATGCATAAATAAAACTGTACATTAAGTTTCAGCCATGTCTCAATGTGTTCTAACATAAAGAATGTTATCTACAACAGTGAGTCCTATCAAGCGGTTCAGCTCCACGTTAGAGGGTTAACAGACAGGTGGTCATGGGACACTTAATGGTAGATTCAAACAACGGCATGGGCTGGCCAATAGCATCGCTATATCAGCAAGCACAGGTGCATTCTCTTTGTTCTTTCTCTCTTCGGCTCTACTAGCAACATTATAATGCTGAATCGACCTCGCCTTCAGACATGAATCAGGGACGGTGGATAGGTGAATATTTCTCAAGCCATTGGAAATTGTGTGAGATCAAAGAACTCTGAATGATAAATAGTGTGCCACAGCTCTTCATCTGCTACATGTGTTTCTTGGAACTCTGAAATAGATTGCTTATTGGAATCATTAGGGAACTACTTTGGATGGAACGGTAACTTTGGAAAAACGTAATTAAACACATTCGCTATTGTAGAATAATTGAATGGCAAATTGGACAGATCTGCTCAATTTCACATTAGATAAATGTATGATGGATATTATTTTCTCTCCTCAGTGCAACAGTGGTCTAGGATACATGATCAATGCCATTAAGTTGCTGCTTTCAAACATTTCATTTCAAGCAAATATGCTAACAGCAGATTATCATTAAAAATGGCCATACACGTGCACACGTATATAATTAAGTACTTTATATGATTTTTTTCTCGCATACAGTACCACTTTTCTATTTGATTTCTAGCCTATACATGGCATTGGGGAGTTACAGTAGAGATATAATTACATATTAGGAAACAATCAACGTTTGTTATTGGGTACAGTCAGATGCTGGAGAAGACACTACATAATACTGAGAACATTTTCAATTTAGAAAATCTAATATTCTGGATGTTTTTCCATTTACTGTACCAAACTACTAAAGTATAAATATACTAAAAGCTGACTTTGACAGGTTGGTCAGACAGGTAAAGGGCTCAGGAGATCATGAGAAACAGGACCTCTACTTTCTAACAAGTTGTTTGACTCATAACTGAACGTCAGTGTTTAACAACTGGACAACCCAGAGAGTTGTAAAATAATAAGACAGACAGGCAGGCCACAATATACATTCTGAAATACATATATTGAGTCAGCACTACTGGTCACTATTTCAGACAGCAATGAAGAGCTTGTATTCTTTTAAAGAGTTTGTCTCAGCTGAAGTCTGATTCAATTTGGATTTCTACATACAACACTTGAAAATAAGCATTAGTAATGAAAAACATTGGAACAGAATTACAGTATCATAGGAGCTGCCAATTCACAGCTACAGATGCAAGTTTGACCAAAGAAGTTGCATTTGACTGAGCTATATGCAAACTCTATGACGATGTCACAAATGCTCACAGCCAATCAGTAATTAGAATTAAACATTTGTAACTGTACTCATACTGTATTCGTGATTTCCATGCAAATCACATCATTACCCCCTCAAAAGAAATATATTTTCCCCCTGCATATTTATCTTTCAGTTCTCAAAGTTTACTGACAGATTCTCATGAGATTTGGAGGGTAGGTTGGCCATGGGCCAAGGTTAAACCAAGCACACTTTAATGGGATTTTAAAAAACATCTTCATCATTGGGAGGTAATCTACTTTTAGCGATGTCTTACTACGTGGCATTTCTAGGAGGTCTATAGTACTGCTAAGTGGCATTTCTAGGCTTCGAAAAATCACACTGATGTTATAGAGATAATGTATTGGAGAATATTTTTCTATAATACTCTTCTGCTACAGTATGTGTATTTAAACATCCATAGGTCTATGACTAATGGATAACACACTGGTCTCTTTGGAAAGACTATTTAAATAGGGAGATTACATGTGCATAAAGCCAACCTATGCTGGTGAGAGAATGAAAGCTTTGAGATGGCGCTTAGAGTACAACACGGTGATGACAAAGGTGATTAAATGCCTTAAACAAATGGCATCTTAGCATTGAAACAGACGAAACACACACACTATATGCAGAGGGACATACGCTCTGTGGTGAACAACACACACAACACTAGTGGAAAGGACGGACATTGTTGAGATACACACAAACGGAAAGCTTTACTTTAAACAAAGAAAGAAAGGTGAGCATTGTGCATAGTTCATAGTTCATTGATAACCCCTCTCCAGATACCTACTGGCTGTGATAGCAAAGGAGGAAGTGCAACGATGTACCACTCTGAATAGTAAAGTGCACATAGATCACTGTTGCACTGAACGGCATCGACACTTTCTCCCAACAGAAATATCACAACAGGGTCTCTTTATATTTTCTCGATTACTCTATATTTTAAGTGTACCTTTATTACAATAAACCCAGATGTGTAATCCCTCGCTCAGTTCCAGGGTTGAGTCCACATAAACCTTAATAGTATTTTGGCCTGACCGTTCTTGTTCCTCCCAACGTCTGCTCTGCGACTCATACCTCCCCGACCCAGACTACTGTGTTCCCCCTCTTGATGTCTGACACCTCGCAGTGCGACGCGCTCCGCTTGCCGTCCAGGACGAAGAGGGACTCGGCCGAGGGCGACACCAGATACTGTCCGAACATCCCGCTGGGGACCACCGACCTGCGGGGCCCCCCCCACGGCCAGGCCTGGGGGGCCAGGGGCTCCTTGACGCTCCGGAGGAGCTGGGTGCGTCCGGAAGACAGGTCCAAGAAGAGCAGGTCCGTGCCTGAGGCGGAGGAGGCCACCACCGCGTACTGGTTGGACTCTGTGAAGGACGGCTGGAACACCAGGTCAGAGACCGGGAAGGGGCTGGCTACCTCCCGAAGCAGGAGCAGCGCTCCGCGGAACGACACTGTCTGCACCATCAGCTTGGAGCTCCGTGCGTCCGGGGTGACGACGAAGCGGCCGTCGGGTGAAGCGAAGGGCCGCCCCGACACATTCAGGTTGGGCCCGATGACGGCGTCGGTCACGCTGTCGATCAGCAGCTGTGGCGGGGCCTCCAGGCGGCTCTTGCTCTGGCACTGGACGAAGTAGAAGCCGCCCAGGTGGGTGTAGGCCATGCTGGCCGGCACACAGCTGCAGTTCTTCAGGCTGATGGTCTTGATGCGCCGGAAGGTCTCCAGGTCCACCTTGTGCATGGCCGGCTCCTTCCTGAGGAAGAGGAAGGCGAACCTGGGGTGGCAGAGTTCAGGCAGAGAAGGTTAATAGCCTTTTCCAGCCTTCGGATTGTGATTAATACTCATCAGGATTCTCATTAGGAATCCCATTTTAGCGATAAGAGGGTAATGTGGGTGCCTGCCTGTCTCTAAGGTCAGTTGCGTGTGGCGTGCTTCGTACCTCACGTGAGTGATAATGAGATTGGTGGGGGGGATGAAGAAGTCGTCCACTCTCTGGAACGTGGTGCGGATCGTGTGGTGCACCTCTCCCACACTGGCCTGGACGATTACCTGCATGGTGACAAGACACGCATGCATTATGATAGAACATATAGACTTGTGGTGCAGTCAACACAGGTGACATTGAGTTAGTTAACCTGGTTAAGCTTCCTTGTTAGCTGAAGAGTATTTAACTGTATTTTATATTTATGTTCACCTGGTTAAGTTTCCTTGTTAGCTGAAGAGTATTTAACTGTATTTTATATTTATGTTCACCTGGTTAAGTTTCCTTGTTAGCTGAAGAGTATTTAACTGTATTTTATATTTATGTTCACCTGGTTAAGTTTCCTTGTT
>JAODOY010013400.1:35512-52162 GCA_025399855.1 Forbesichthys papilliferus | reverse complement strand
GAGAGAGAGAGAGAGAGAGAGAGAGAGAGAGAGAGAGAGAGAGAGAGAGAGAGAGAGAGAGAGGTGTATTACTGCAATGTGAAATCAATCTGTTTTGCAGGTGCACTGTAAACCCCAGAGTTCCCTGCAGGGGCTGGAACTTAATGAGGACGAGAAGAAGCTTCTAGCTAAAGAAGGGATAAACTTGCCCAATAAACTACCCCTGTCCAAGGTACAATACCAACACAGAACACACACACACACACACACACATTGTAAATTGAAACACACACACACACAAATATGCACACAAGCATCATCCCTTGAGAAGCAGCCCTTGCCAGGTGTTCTCTTCCCATGTTCTCGGTCTTCTATTCTTCCCCCACTGTCCTCTTGTGTATACGTTTCATCTTCTATTCTTCCCCCAACGTCCTCTTGTGTATACGTTTCATCTTCAAGTCTGAAGAGAGGGTTTTGAAGAAGATCCGGAGGAAGATTCGCAACAAGCGCTCCGCCCAGGAAAGCAGAAAGAAAAAGAGGGAATACGTAGACGGTCTAGAGGGAAGGTAGGAGCCCGCGGAACACCCCCACTGCAGCATTCTCAACTTGTGACCTCAAACGAGTACTAAAGTTGGTTCTTTTGTGTTTTCTTTAGTCAGTATTTAATCCCTTGTTAGTGGCTGATTCATAAAATACAATTAGATTTGCTTGATGAAATATTTATCACAGTTTTTGCCGATTGCTTACACACTGTGTCAAAACTGTAACCACAAGCCAAATAAGACACTAGGAGAAATATTTTTACTTTTATGTCAAAGGGAAACTCTGCAGGCAAATCCTTTCAAAATGACATTTTTGCAACAAAGGGATACACGCACATGCACCACTTGAAGGACTCTTTCAGGCAGCAACAACACACTGGTGTGCTGTACAGATATGAAGCTGAAATAAGAGTGTGTGTTATTACACAACTCTGGCACTGTAAATGGGAATGCAAAGAAAGTGGTGCAGATCACACAACACTAGCAAGCCTGGGCAATGCCTTCTGATGTGTGTGTGTGTGTGTGTGTGAGAGAGCTTCTGAGGGAGCACTCGATGGCATCGACGGGACAGGTGTTTTTGCTTTGCTCGAGCTACATTTTCAACTAACTTTGACCATCACTGAACTTGACAAACAATGTATTTGTCAACAATAAGGAATACAATAAAAATGTGTCTCCATAGGATCCTTTTACCATTACGTTGTTTGTTTCTAAGAAATCTATGTGTGTGTGTGTGCATGCTCATCCATTCGTAACCAGAGAAAATGCACCAGACAGTGTTTATCTTCGAAGCTCGAGCATTATTTCCATTTAATAACACAAGGCGTTATGTGAAGATGAGGCCATCGCTACAGCAGCAGCATGTGTTGGCAATTAAACCAGCAGCAATCATGCCAACAGGGCAGGCTATCATTATCAGTCACCGTCCTGATCTGTCAGAGGTTCACAATAGGGATGTTATTCACCCTGACTCAGAACGGAGCCTGAAGCAGGTTGCTGATTAGCTGCAGGACAACGAGCGTCTCCACAAATTAATAACACGCCACGGCCTCATTTGGTACTCTGCTTTCATTGCTCACTGTTAGGAATACAGTATAGGATGTGTTGTGTGCCCTTTCAGACTGAAATGTGATTACGGGTGAAATAAATAAACAAACGTGACTTGAATCTAGACCTTTTGTCTGTTGCTTTGGCTAAGCGGTGATATAGGGAGTAAAGGTCTGTTGTTCATTCATATTCGCTCTGCCCGTCTCTGTCTCTGTGGAAGGATGTCTGCCTGCAGTGCATACAACCTTGAGCTTCAGAGGAAGGTCTGCCAACTGGAACAGACCAACAAGTGAGCCGAATCATTAATTCTGCTGTGATAGTATATAGTATGTGTTATATATGTGTTATATGTTCTTTCTGGTGTTGCAGTTCATTGTTGGCACAACTAAGCAGAGTGCAGGAGCTCCTGCCTAATGGCTCCATCACAAAAGCCAAGACTGGGACCTTTCTTCTGGTGAGAAATGAGAACCCACACTCTGACACACGGAGAAAGCAGAATGTGCTCTGTAACTATGGTATCTCCGAATGAGTCATAGATGATGCTGACATCTAATAAGCACAGGCCACATTCAAAAGCTTGAGCATGTATTGCTCATCGTTATGCTCTTATCTCTGGGGTGATGAATTCACCTTAACATGTGCTCCAGAACTAATTTAAATGTTTGACAAGCCGCGACGCTGTTCTGTTCGTGTAAAATACATAATACATTGTAGCTGCTTTCCCTCTGTAATGTGCAATCAGGGGAGGCCCTTCAGCACGGACTGAGGCAGTGTGAACCTATAGAGGTATAGACAGGTCTGTTGAGTTTAATTTCGTGTATGGCTAAACAGGCTTTATGCCAGTGTACCCGTGGGCAGTGGGTCGTCTTTTCCTATAGTGGCTTTCAATTCACCATATGGTAGCTGCCGATTGGGGTTTACCAATCTCATCTAGAGCGCTGGCTGTGCAATGATAACGTATTGCAGGATGACTTCTGCAGCATATTACCATGGAATGAATGAAAGGGTGATGTCAGAGACGTTGATGAAAAGGAGGCAGGTGTGTGCAGTTAAAGTGCTTTGCTGTATATAGCCCTGCGAAGCTGGAGGGTAAAGGTTGAAAAAGTGGACCCATGGGTGCTGCTCCAGGAGGCTTAGGCAAAACTTTGTTGGGTAATGGGACATTAATCTGGCCAATTAAACAAATGGAGTAATACGTGTAATATAAAGAGGAGGGAGGTTGTGGGGGGGTAGTGCTGGGGGGAATGACGGACACATAGGAGGTCAACGTTAAAGGTTATGTAAGACTGTGTTTTAAGGAGGTTGGAGAATGTTTCCAGAGGTGCCCAGGCGTGATTCTAAGGTAGACCCATTATGAGTGCAGGTGAAAGTTTGGACTCAGGTTCATATATTATTTTAAACACAGACAAACCCTACTGTTGTCAATAAGTACCACCATTGCAATTATACAGTGCCAATTAAGGGAAGAGGTTTAAAGGTGCATCAAAGGAAGACCCTCATAGTGCTCAAGGTTGGACAAACTAACTATTCAGCTAGAAGCGCAAACTGACGAGGAATTGGTAAACACGTGTCAAATGTACCAAATTCTGATGACACAATTCGTTCAGAGGCTGCGCTGCATACGTTTCATTTAGCCAAAGATGAGAAGAAATCCTTGGACAGGGTGAATTGAGAGAATGCTGGAGTAGTATGTGATGTCAGTAAATAACCTTGCTGCACCCACAAGCTGTGTGTTCAGGCCCAACCTCCCAAAACAAAATGAATAGTTCATATTAGCAACACAACGCATAGCAATGAAGTTGAACCCTGCTCTCCGGCTTGTACCTCCAGGTGTTGGTCTTCTCCTTCTCGCTCCTGCTTTCCCCTAGTCTCCAGCCTGACCCCTACAACCAGCCCAGCCAGGGAGAGTACACAGAGGCCAGAGGTCTGTAAACAGTAAATAACATTCGAACGCACACTCACATGTCGTACAGTCTAACGCCTCTGCACACCGCCCGCAGTGCCATCACGCTCCCTGCAGTGGGCGCCGACACCACGAGACGACCCTCCGCCTGTTCCCTCCTTCGCCTCCGGGGGGCTTGACGTGCTGTCTAGCGCGATGAAGTCGCTCTGGTCGGGGTTAGGTGATGGTGGCATGGAGCGCCTCCGGTCTATGCTGTGTCAGTGACCTCCGGAACCCCCCTTGAACACCCTTAGAAGCCCCCTACAACTAGACAGCCTGACAAAGGAGCAAACCACAAGTAGTAGGAACTTGCTGCAACTACTATTAAAATGTTCAGATGTAGCTTTTCTGTGAATAAACCTGCATTTGGGTTGTGCAGAACACCATGGTGGAGATCATTCATTCAGATTCTACCTTGTATGTAGTCATGCTTGTGATAAATGATGTGTATTGACTTAATGTACTAGGGCGTAGGTCTAGCTGTGCCTACTCTGTAATATTTCAATTGCTGTACACTTTTTCTCATGTGAAAAAAAGAAAAAGAAAATACAGTATATTTATATATTGTAAAATGTGCAATGTGTATCTTTTGTATGTGAGCAATCTAGTCTTTTCCACCATTTTAATGTAGATTCCACACGTAAACATGCAGTTCGACAGTCTTCTGGCAATCTGTGAGCATGACACTTCACCTGTGAATCCTGTCACCATTGATGCCGAGGCTGTCAGCTGTCAGCTGTCTGCTGACGGCCCTCTGCCCTAGATTCCATTCAGAGGTTAGAAAAGCATCTTCTGCATTAATCCCTACTTTGCTTCCTGTCCTACTTCCACAAAAACACATCTCTTGGGTAGACAGGTCTGTGTATATCTTATAATTTGTATTTTTTACATATCTATCTGTTACAGACATTATAACAGCTGTTAGTTTGAACAGAATGTTGTTTGTGCAGCTATTTGTTTGGCTAGCCTCACTTGTAACATCTTTTGCCCATTTTTAGTTTGTTTATGGACGGTAATGCTATCATTTTGATATAGGACCATGAGGTACAGCGGAATAGTTCATTAAATGATGTTCAGACATGCTGTGAATGATGCTGAGGCCATGGAATATACAAGGAAGTTTAACATCTTATATAGATTAAATTTAGAAAACATTTGCTAAATCAAGCACTATACACAGTGGAATTCATAAGTGAATTATAGATGGTAATGCTTTAGGCGATATGCGTGATGTTAGTCCGGTTAAGCATTACAGATGAAACAGAGAATAGGCCTAATATCCATCTGTCACTATGCTGTAGGCAAGGACATCAGCTGAACCAAATGGAAAGAGGTCAGCGAAAATGTCAATTTTACAGATGACAGTATATTAAAATGAATATGCTCATGTGAGAGTTGAATTGAATCATACATTCATAATGGTAAAATGAACGTTAACAAAGTTCAGAATGGGCCATTGGCATGTCACACAAACATTTATATCATTCATTCAATAATAAAACATTAATCAGATTTTGATAACAATAACATTATGGGTTTGAATGACTGGCACTACAGTACTGTGGCTTTGTGAAGAGCTGTGCTTTGAACACAAACAATAGGCTATGCTGAGAGTAGCGTAGAGTAGAGTAGAGTAGAGTAAAACTTGAATGTCCCTGAGGGGCAATTTGGTTTACATCAGCAGTCTGCAGTCCATACAATTTACTATTGTATATTGTATTACCATCAAAGCACATCAAAGAGCCAATGACATGTTATGTTTGTTTTAGATAATCTATAATTATTTACACACTGTCAACATTGCCATCTGGAGATTGACACATTTTGAACACATACTTCACAATTAATCAATAAAATATGGATGACGAGGAAAGGCTTGCTCTGTTGATTGCTCAAAACTTTAACAAACTGTTGACTGTGATGTTCCATATGAATATTTAAGATTTTTGCTCGAATGAAGAGCACATGACAAACTGTAACTGCACTTTGTTACATTACCTACAAAGGTTGCCATTGGCGTTCTGATTGTGTCTCTGTTCTGATTCATAAATGAATACTATTTTGTAGTGCAGTGGAATAAAGTGACAAGATATAAGAGTTTGAATTGAATTGAATATTTTGTCTCGAATGCTCAATGATTTTCAACCAAAGACTAATTCTTTGTTGGGAAATAAAGGGAATTCATTCAGCCAGACAGAGCATCTGACGTTTTTTTGTATGTGGTTGTAACCTGGGTAACCCTTAGAGAGTAGATTTAGCGTCTAAAATATTCAACAATCTTAGATTA
This sequence comes from Forbesichthys papilliferus, assembly GCA_025399855.1. Classification (NCBI taxonomy): domain Eukaryota; kingdom Metazoa; phylum Chordata; class Actinopteri; order Percopsiformes; family Amblyopsidae; genus Forbesichthys; species Forbesichthys papilliferus. The sequence goes on along the minus strand of JAODOY010013400.1, from coordinate 46,365 downwards.
AAATCCATACACAATTAAATGGTTAATTACATACATTTTATATGTTACAAAAAGAGAACCAATATTGAAAACAAACCCTTATCCCAGAATCAGTAAAGTGCAAGATGCATTATACTGATAGTAAAGGTATGCATTGTTAATTTAAGGACTACTTTATTATTTATGAGTCCCAAATGGGCCCTGGTCAGTTGGTGCATCTTCATTTGCATTGAAACAGACAGAAATCAAATCTAGTTAAAAGTTTAAAGCAAAATTAAGTTTTGTAGTTAATGATCCAACAACTTTTTGAAAATGTGATTTGATTTGCAATATGTCACATGCTACTGAACATTTTGGTAGCAGTGTTTTGAATCAATCCCTTCAGTGTGTAAGTCTTGTAGTGTGTGTTATTGACAGCTTTTGTGTGTGGCCTGAGGGCAACTTTAAAATCAGACCCAGAGGTTATAGGGTTGGATCGTTGTGTGTGAGCTGTTAAAAATTGTATTTAAGATGGGGAAAAATTGTGAATTGTTCCAATAATTGTGTCTAAGTAATTGAGAAAAACTGTAATAATAACTAATTAATACATGTCATAAGGTCAGCCAGCCATTTCAGTTCACCAACTAAATAAAGGCTTCACCAAAAACATGCCATGCGTTCATCAAATATAGGCTAGCAAACTTATTGATGGTCTAATTAAATCCGTGTTACTAGATGCAAGATCTTTGAACTTTGTTAGTTAACGTAATTGGTTAGAGACATTAAATGGCAAGGCAATGCCCTAGGTCTATCAATTCATCACAATTTCATATTCACTCCTCATTTTAATGTGTGGATGTACATTAACACAATGACCAATACATTGTTTTACAGTAATCAATTCCAGAACTCCAATTTATTATTTATATATTTTGCACATAGTGTATACATTTAAATTCAATATTTTATTTTTATTTTTATTTATAGATTCAGAAATTGGAAAACTGAAATGCTAACATGTCTTAAACAAGGTTTGGCCATCATTGTCATGGTAGCAATTTGTTTTCCTCTCTCGCTATCGCTCATTATAAATCAGGGTCAGCCAAAATCAAAATCTAAGAATTTCACTATTTCTTGTCAGCGCTATATGCAAACATTTAAAACATGCACTAACGTAAAATGAATACAATTATTGAAAATTGTATCTAACCTAGCATTGGTGTTGTTATAAATTATGTAAGGCATACCAACAGCAATTTTATTTTACTATTAATGTGGGTGGGGGGAAGAAAATGACGGAAGCGCACCAGACAACCACGAGCACGTCGTCGCGGTGTAGACTATAAAAGCGCACTGACTGAACGTATTTGACCACTTGCGGGTCGACACGCACTTGAGTAATTGAGAGCGCGCAGCGGATATTTAACAATTCTTCTGTTTGTTAAAGACGGGAAAAAAAAACGTTTCATGAAATGATCAACATTTCAACAATTACACATTTGTTCATCAACTCAAGTCGTGCAACAGATTGCTGCATATGCTGAAGAAGAACACAATTTCACAAAGCGAGAAATGTTGTGGACGAAACCGCTGCGCATCGTCAATATTGCGCCAAGAAACTGGAAGTTAGTCTTCACTAGACAACTATTCCATTCAGCTTAATCCAGAGCAACTGGTCTTGCTCTGTTCATAATTGCTCAAATGCACAACATCAGCACTCCTGTGCTCTTAATGGGACTGGGTGTTTGCGGAGAAGATGAACACGAAACCGCATCTAATGTCACCATGGAATCTTCCTACAATTTCTCCCTAAACTGCTGGCTGGACCTTCTCTCTAAGGAGTCTTCGTTAGAACTCGTGACAGACAGCGCAAACTGGGTGGTAGGTTTGGAAATATTGTATTTTTAAAGATGTCATTTTGATTGAGTTTACTTCGTTTTTTGCTGTAATTGGCCCACTGATTGCATATATGCTCCTCAAGACAACGGCGTGATACAAAGTGAATGTTTTGTGGAATATCTGTTATTGGTCGCAGGAGACATACATACAAAGAATAACCGCCCCCCCCCCCAATCGCACACACACACACACAATTTAATTGTAAACCAAAAGGAACACTGCATTATCAACATAGATTCGTTTTTTTTAAATTATATCTTGATCCTAATTAGATTCAAGATTCAGAGATAAATCCTTTGTGCTTGAAAGATAATCTTTACAGAGCGAGTACTGCTGTTAAGGACAGTGATGCAGGGTTATTATGTGTGCTATAATGTGTGTGGCAGGTACGGCTGCTCATAGCCCTGATCTACCTGGTGGTGTGTGTTCTGGGACTTGTGGGAAATCTGCTGGCGTTGTTCCTGCTCCATTCCCGTCACAAAGGTCAACACTCTTCCATTGATTGCTTTGTGATGAGCCTGGCGTTGACAGACCTGCAGTTTGTTCTCACCCTGCCCTTCTGGGCCGTAGACACACTCCTGGACTTCCGCTGGCCCTTCGGACGGCTCATGTGTAAGATCATTAGCTCCGTCACCACGCTGAATATGTACGCCAGCGTGTTCTTCCTCACGGCCATGAGCGTGACCCGCTACCGCTCCCTTGTCAACTCCCTAAAGATGGGCAGTCCCAAAAGAGCTGCTGTCCGAGCCAAGTGGGCCAGCGTAGCTATTTGGACGGTGTCGGTGGTGGCTACACTGCCACATACTCTTTACTCCACCACTGTCCAGGTTGGTTGAACTACAAATATACTACTGTCAGTAACTAAACTGCTGTTCTGTGCGTCCAGAATTGGCGAACATAGCGAACATTTGCGAACGTTTGCAAACAAATTCAAACAGTTTTGCGTTTGCAAATGCAAACGGTTCGAGGAGGTAGTTTTCCGCGAACACACATTGAAGCTGGACGAAGGGCAACAGTTTACACAACAGTTTACACAAATCTGCAAACATGTTCGTCACAAACGTTCACTATTGTTTGCCAATTATGAAAGCACCTCTGATCACCGCACAATTTGCTGTGTTTGCAGGTGTCTGCTGATGATGAACTCTGCTTGGTCAAGTTTTCTGGTTCTGACTCGTCCCGTTGGGATCCCCAGGTCCTGATGGGTGTTTATCAAACACAGAAGCTCTTGCTGGGATTTGTAGTTCCCTTGGTGGTGATAACCGTATGCTACCTCCTCCTCCTGAGGTTCATCTTGAACAGGCGGACTGTGGGAGGTGTTCAAACGTCAGAGAGCGAAAGGGGTCGCAGGCGGCGACAGTCCAAAGTTACTCGCTCTGTCACGGTTGTGGTTCTGTCGTTTTTCATTTGCTGGCTGCCAAACCAGGCGTTGACTCTTTGGGGGGTACTTATCAAGTTTGACCTGGTCCCCTTCAGTAAAGCCTACTACAATGTCCAGGCATACGCCTTCCCTCTGACTGTGTGTCTAGCCCATGCCAACAGCTGCCTCAACCCTGTACTTTACTGTCTGATTCGACAGGAGTACAGGGCTGGTTTGAAAGACCTTGTGCTCCGCATTTCACGTTCCATCCGGAATGTTCTGACTCTGGCCTTCAGGGGGAGGAGAGTGGAGGGAGCACCGCCCTTATGATATGGATGTGAATGTGTGATTAAATGAAACCGTCCTTAATAATTAAAGGGTTTACGAGCATCTTCTGTAAATCTAAATGTATTCAAACGGCTCTTCATGATGCAAAGACAGTTATATAGCATACATAGTCTGAGACATAAAAATGATACATAAAGAAAAATATTCTTGGAAATATGTTTGGTTCCTTCAAAAAATTATTTTGGGACTTCAAACCATTCAGAGACATCAGAGTATAAATACACAGCTGACAAAGTGGAAAATCAACATGCTAAAACAATATTGATGTTTTATTTTTTGTTTGATACATGCACATTATAGTAACTATACTATACAGTATATATATAAATACAGTACGTATAAATAGACTGTGTGTATATACACACACATTGTACATTATATAAAGTATAACAAGTGTTTGTTTTCATTTTGTACAGGCAGTTATTTTATGTCACTAGATGTTGGTTTTGCTAATCTACTGTAAATTAATAAATGTGTTGTCACATCTAATTAAACGTATCATAAGATATTAAAAAAAGGAGTTTGTAGGGTCAGAAATGCATCCTCTTCTTTGTTGACTGGTCGGTTGGTTGATAATAGTGAAAAGTAACGAAGACCAGGGAAAATAAGTGGCACACAAAACCTTGTGTCCACGCTTTTGCCCTTTTGTAACCTTTAAATTTGAAACTGGCCATCATTGGCTGTCCACAGATATGGACAATATGCAAATTAAGTGTAGTGTCCCTCTATTGTGCTCCATTACAGAAGTAATTGCCAATTACCTGTGTATTAAATAGGTCCAATGGCCAGAATAGAAAATTGTTGCCATGGAACCTGGGCTGAATGTCCATTCACATTTCATCAGGATAGCTGCATTCCGAATTTATGTACTGATTTCCTTACTTCTCTGTAAATTAAATGTTGTCAAGACAAGGGAACAAAGCAATCCTAACTGCAGCCAATTCCACCTAACCAGATGCAAATGGCTACAATCCCAGCAACATGTAGTAAGTAATAAAAGGCAAAAGTGTTGCAATCTTAGTGACCAGCAATTCCACTTGTTAAAGTGGGAGCAATTTCAGTAAAAAGATAAAAAGTGTAATCTCCAAAAAGCCACCACAGTGGCCCACTTTCTGTCTCACTGTGAAACTAGAAAAAAGGGCTGTTAAAGCAAGTGGTTTCTCTGGGTGCTACGTCCACAAGTTAGACCTCTTATTGGTTGCATTTCCATTACACAATCTATTCGCTATCATTTCATAAACCGCCTCTACTGCTATACAGTACAATATGGACATGGCAGATTAGAGTGAGACCCCAATAATAAAGTCAATGCAAACTTATTTAACCCTATTACAACATGATGTGCAGGTATGCATCTCTATCTGTGGGAATTGTGGGCTTTGCATGTATAAAATGCGTGCATCCAAACATGTTTATTGTGTTGGAAGTATTATTTTTTTGTTTATTGGAATGGGCAAGCTAAATGTAAGCTAATACACTTTTTTGGTCAAATTCAACAAATATTTCATCGTATTTCGCTATCTTACCGTTCTCCGTAAATAGGAACATAAACAAAGTGGCGAACCGCTCAAATCAACAAAGCCGTAGTAGAATGCTTTGCTTCACACTGAATTTCTATGTGTGAGGCATGCTGCAGAGGTTCGCTGAACGATACTGTTTTGATTTGAGCTCGAAGTTAGCAAGAGTGACTGACCCTGCCTTTAACTCTACTATGCCCCATATAGGGCATGAAGCAGCAAGCTCACCTCTACTAGGGCATGTAGTATAGCAAACTGCTTGTCGCTACAGTTGCAGAGTTATATAACCAGAGACCCCATGGGAAAAAGGACAAACATTTTTGTTGCATATATCTAGTTTACTGCAATTAAATAAAGTATTGCAAATGAGAACGCTACCAATGACAGTTTAATCTGAGTGAAGTGAGTAGACATATGCTTAATGATAATACAGAGCACCTGTTATAGGCATGTAAGACATCAAACTCACAACTTTTCCACTTTTCCCTAAAATACCCTACCCCAGGAAATACAGAGACACATATGTCTGTCCAGGTAAAGATGCCATTTTGAATTGCATATTTTCATGCTTATCCATTGACTGTTAAGCCCTCTTCTGAAATCAATGTTGGGTGGAGCTTTGCTGCTAATTTGCGGAGTAATAAAAACTGCATATAGGCTAAACACAACTTCCACTATGACAATGATCAATTCACATTGAAGGAAAATTGAATCTGGAAGGTTCCATTTTGGGCACAGGTGTGCGATCCCATCTGTATGTACACACTGTGACTCATCAGCTGTAGCATGCATGAATACAATTTATGGGGATGTTAGGCGCATGTAAACGCATGTCTGCAGGCAGGTTGTGTGTCCAATTTGATGGTGTTTGATTTGCTATAGTCATGCAGACACAGAGTAGTAATCATGGACACAGTTGGATACACTACTATGACCACCAGCTGTAGTGTAACTGGCAGAGTTTAACTGAATCCACAAAACACTATGGAATCACACCACGCCATATTCTATGTGAAAATATATAGCCCAATATAGAGGAGGTATAGTGTAGTGTGATCAGAAAAACAGCTTGTGTTCATGGCTTCTTTGATCACCTTAAATTAACATTTCATACAACTTGCTGTTTATAATTGTTTATTCTAAAACCTTAATTGTTTTTACACATGAATACTTTTTTTGGCAACAAAAAATAAATTGGAAAAAAGTAGAATGTTAATTTGCTGTATCCCTGATATCCCTGGCAAGACAAATCTGGAAAAGTGACAAAAAATGTGATGATCTGTCCCCCCATCCCCCCCCCCCCCATTATACTGATCTGCAGGTCCTTCCTTATGAGACAGCATCAAGCAATCCAGCACTAGCCTAAAGTGAGCAGAGGTTGAACAACAAAGTGAATTCCCCTCAGAGACCACATTGACTGCTATCTCATTGAGATTCAGAAGGTGACTTCCGATCAAATACTTAAATTACACTGTAAAACCCAGCCTTGTGGCAGGAGAAATACATTGGCATTCAGCACAAAACATCATGATCTATTTAACAAACACTAAACATTTATTCAGCATACATTGTATTAAAGTGCACAGATACTATTGCCATAGTATCAAAATAATGTTGGGCACTTTTACCTTAATGGTTTAATCCCCAGGATGTTTTGTAAATCCATTATGCCACGCTTTTAAATTAGATCCAGTACAATGTCTGTAACCAACCACTTCAATAGTGATGTTTTGACTTACTTCCCAATGATAACAGTGGTAACAACAACATTGTTTGGTTTATCTTCATTGTCTATATTGTCATTGTGCTTTTTCCATTCTCAAAATCCAGATCCTGACATTAGCTTACTTTAAAGACAAGCAGGTCAAACAATCTATTTGTGGCTGTGGCTGGCAATGAGACCTAGTTCACCAGTCAGGCTCTGGGCCTCCCCTGAAATATATTTTTCAGTAATGCATTGAATCTTACAGAGAACAGCCAGCCTTCCCTCAATATTTAGGCTTCATTGAATCAACAAAGGAACTGTGAATGTACAATATAACTATGACAAATAACTATATTTTTGAAGGGGAAAATATATTTACCAACAGGCATGCATTGAATAGCAATTTGACTGTGCCAGAAACAAAATAGATAATCACATTCACAATAATCTTTTATTGTGAATGTGTTACTGATCCTGAGTACATTCTGATTTGCTAGCCCAGTACTGTTAGAAGCGTTTAGCAGTAGCAAGACATATCCCCACATACTACTAACATCAACACTGTTTAAACATTAACAATTTTTTTTCTCAAGTCGGAATAGCAGGAAACTATTGTCTTCCAATATCAAATATTCAACTGTAAATGGAGGAAGCAACTTAAAGAATCTATTTAAAAAATAATCTTCATGAAAGTAATCACACAAGGATCTCAAGTAGATGACACGTGAAGTTTTCAATCACGTTTACCCTTGGCTGTGGTAATGAAATGCTAATGTGATCTCCCATAGTGCATTTCTAGATCCAGACCTCTGAGAGCGTAATGAGTTCTACAGCAACCAGTAATTTACATAATTATCTCAAAGTGGTTCTATCATGCCACTAATACATCTGTATTGTAATGTACACTTGCATAGTCAGGGGCTGTTTATTACAAAAAGTTTTTATTAAGAAAAAAGTATAAAAGACAGCATTCAATACAATGTTTGAAGTTACTAGTTCTCCTGAGAAGAAAGGCTGCCAAAACCACATCATTATCCAATCAATCAGTTAAAGGTGCAGTGTGTAGCCCATTTATTGTCCAGAAATCTCAAGTGTAGAAAACAGGTCCCCATAACAAAGAGTTTACATTGTGTAGCATGCATGTGTGGTTTAGCCCAGTGTCTTGGAATAAGTTAAATAGTCAAGTGACAGAAGACTCAAATTATGGATTTTATGGCAATTGAAGGGAAAACATGAATTCTGCTCAGATTTCAAGCATATACTTGTGTGTATTTTCAAACACACACAAACCCAATAACATGTTTTTGTTTAAAAGGGGAAATGTGTCTAAATGCCTGAATACAATGAAAATGATGTTTTATATGGTGTTAACTGATTGCGCTTTATTTTGAATTATAGACCCACATTTTAGTTTAGAATAAATTAGGCAATTCAATAAGTTTATTTAATTGTGGGTGTAAAAATCTCACATAATTATAGCTATATCTGAGAGTGGCAGCATAGGTCAAACTTTTATTATACTTTCTAGGAAAAGAAACCCATGCAAAACCAAAGTCGGATACATTTTATAAAACATACATTTAGCTTCACATCAGGAGCAGATGTTTAGTTATCGAAGAGTTGTAAATACAAACACAACCAGCGGCTGGTGTTACTAAAAACATTACAGTACTTTCATAACCTACAGTCCATTAGATACACATGGGGGGAGGGGACATCTGTCCTTCCTTGATGGTTGGCCCTTTGCACTGTTCATTTCTGGACAGGTTTGGCTTGTGAAAATCAAGCGAGAGACTGAAAGAGACTATTTCTCCTCTTTTCCTTCTGTCAGAGAGTCTGCTCTCTCTCTCTTTAACAAAGCTGCTCCCTTTAACTTTTGTTCATCTTCTGGAGCCGTCGCTGGCCTCTTCATGTCCTTCTTCACCTCCGTTTTCATCTCCCCCTTTGTAGTAGCTGCCTGTGGTGTTTTGACACGGATGGGGTCATCAGAGTCTGCAGAGCTTTCGCAGATGGTCGGACCCTCCCATTTTGGAATGTCCAATCCCAGGATCTCCATTAGGTGCCTCATGACGTCGTCCACGTAACCGTGGATACGCAGAAACGCGTGCTTATCCTGACAGACGGAAACTTAAAGGCATGAGATGGGGAGCAATAAAGAACAATATACAGACACTGCTATAAAAAATGGCATTCACTGTTTGAATAAAGAGCCTAAGGGGTGTCATCAACTGTTAGGTAGCAACATGCGTTCTGGATGGTATCATCTGACAGTGATTAACTCATAGAACAAACATTACACAAGTTAATTGCCATTTATACGCTATTTTATTTTCAGCAATTGCCATGATTTCCTAAGGGAAAAGTGAATGGGGGTGAACCCACATGAAAAACAAAATGTCTTCTAGTGCTCTCGTGTTCTTATTAGATTATTTTATAATGGAGCACACGATACAGAGAGGAACCTCCTTTGGGACATGGGTTAACACTCACATGCTTGGTAGACTGCAGATTTACAATAACCAGCTTGCCACCTTTCTTCTTGGTGAGAAGGGGAAGGTCTCCGCTGGGTTTAATCTGCAGGGAGGTGCCCAGAGTCAGCGCCATGTCAGCTCGTCTGTAGGGTAACGCAGACCAAAACATCGTGAAACACCCAGCCTTCAAAACCCCTAAATTGATCATGGTGATGAACATCAGCATGGTGGTTAAACGTTGATCTACTGGTTCTGGTGGTGTAGACTAGTAATTACAGGTTGGGAGCTCCTGATAGAGGGTTATTATTGTTGTATATGCTGCCATTACTGGTGAGGAGATGACAATAGGTTCTGGTGGTAGGAACAGGTGACATTTTGCGACAATTCGTCTTGCATTCTAGAGCAGTGCTTCTCAACTGATTGCGCTTCAGGCGTTATAGGAAGTCGCAATGTAGCGGTGTAGCTGGCACAAGATGGTTACAGTTTAATATTATACTTACAAAAGCTTAAAGGTGGCATCAGGAATGCCACAGAAAGACGGTTGATATTTGAATTGATCAAAACAAAAACACTCGTTCCTTAATGCTCACTCAGATGTTCTGTCCCCACATTGGACACACAGTAAGAGCTAGGACAATGTGTTGTCGTCTCTGTGACACTTTTTTATGCTCCCATTTCAAAGAGCCAGGGCTGTGTATTAGAAACACCCAATTATGCTTTCAGCTCGCAAACAGAACAGGTAGCTAGTGGACTGTGAGATGTATTAGCTTACAATTGCTGACCACACCTTTAAGTATTTGTAATGCATTACTGTACTGTATGCAGTATACTGTAATTCTGTAATGTCATATTATAAATGATGCACTACTCCAATTTACAGTTAGGAACGAAGCCAATACTCAAATATATGCTTGAAAGATGGATACTGGCAGATCTAATAGCCCGCATCTCATCATTGGGTACAAATACATTATTCATAGATGTGTATGTCTGTGTATGTCTGCTAGGTATCGGCTTGTTCCCATTTGTATGAGCAGGTTGAATTACAATTTTCTAAATAATTATCCCCTGCAGGAAAAATAATGGATAATTATTTAGAAAATTAAAAATGTAGATAATTGATCATTATATATCTATTCAGTCACAGAACAGAATACAGGTTCCACCTGTTATGGCAGGAATCAGTTATAAACCAAATGCATATAGCTAGTGGAAACCTGCAAAAAATAAATAAAACTGGGTCACTGAAAGCTTGACAACTTGTTAAGGTTAATACATGTATTAAAATCAATTTCTGTACATCACAAACACATGTATAATTCATGGATTTTGTCGGTGTAAAAATAGGGAACAGCAATTCAGCAAGTGATTTAAGTCTCTTTGTAGAAATGCTTATTTGATGTTGCTATTGTTGTGCTATTTAGAGTGTGGTAAAAAGTTGTGGTTTGAAATTGTTTTAGCGGTGTGGTGGTGGTGTGATGTGAAGGGGGGGGGGGGGGGGGTGCGCATAAGTGGGTTGGCACACATAAACACACAGCGTGAACAGGTATTCTTTAACCAAACATGTGCCACCAATTTTCATTAAAAACACAAAA